>JAOWAD010000075.1:0-114949 GCA_025698515.1 Gossypium sturtianum | reverse complement strand
GGTATGCTTCGTTCCAGTTACGTATTGCTTCCTCATCGGCGCCTTCTTGCCCACTAACCGGTGTCGGCGTGAACTACCCGCACCTGCCCGATTGCTCCGGCCAGGCGGATCGGCTACCTACGCATTACGGCCTACGCGGTGGCGGTCACTACTCTGGGCGGAGTCGTACGACTCTCATTGAATCTGGCCAACCGCAGCGGGCTGATCCCTCGCCGATGATCGAAAACCACCTCAAAGCAACCTTTTCCACCGGTCAGGCCTCCCAGTATTATCTCCCACAATGGTTACCGCGGCGGTCCACGACTAGCAACCAACAACCTACCCAGGCCGGTCGGCCCTCTGTCAGCCCGTTTCGAGGATTACGCAGGCGATCGAGGAGGGCAAAGCTCCTCTTATGCATTCTGTCCATGCCACGCCTCCACGGACTCCTTAACGCCTCTCGGCCGTAGCGCCTCAGCAGGCGGCAAACTCCGCTCTATTTGGGGGCTGATCGGCGACCTCGACTTCGTCTCTGGACCATCCTCGGCTTGAACACACCTCGTGTTCGATGGCCTAATACCCTAGCATACCGGCTCGGCTTCAGAACTGACCTCATGCGAGCGGACTTACTCCCTTGGACAAACCTCAAATGCCTTGTGGGGAGTCGTCTCTTCTTCAATGTACTTCTTTTGATCCCAACGACCGAAATAATCCATGTCGAGATCCTCTGTTTTGCCACAACATCCCGAACCGTGAGCCACCAGCGATATGAGCTCATCGGAGAAGCGATACTATGCCCCCTTGACCTGCTTGGCCATTGGTCAGGTCATCCATGATCATTTCCAGTTGCCTCGGCCAATACTGGCGATCTTTGGGGAAGGCGACACGAAACACCTCGAAAATTGACCCGTTTGCGAAGTGCATCGGGAGCGATTTCCTAACTCCTGCGCCACCACCTACGGCTATAACCCCTTGCTCACAGCATACTTTGTGACGCTGCGTCGTCCCGGTCGATCTTGAAACTCACTCACCTCCACCGTGGTGGCGTCGTATCTCATTTTCTCGACCCTTCGGGCAGACCACTGCGGGTTCGAAGCGATCATCCTACCACGGTGACCTACGCCACAACCACGTCCACCTCTAGCGCTCATGACTAAATTCTCGTGTACTGATTTAGGAGTTTTATGCATCGATATTTATTCCTTTGTTTTAAAGCAGGAGTCTTATGAATAAGTAAAGAAGCTTTGTTTCGCGAGTTATGGCTGAATCCTATCGGGCTTCCGGTTCTAAATTAATCCAATTATTGCAATCATCCAATCACATCAATGAATCACAAGCAATAGTAAGGGAGGTACTTACTCCTGGCGTAGCTGATGCTTGGGAGGCTTCGGTGTCATGCCCTTGAAACCATTTATTTCAAACAAAAACACTTAAATAGACTTTTGAAAGCATTTTGGGCCTCGGGCCACAGCACCGAGCCTTGAACTTGGCGCCACGATACCACAATTGTAACACCCCAAACCCGGTCCAATACACCACGGCCGAATCCCCGGTATGTTCACGGGAAAGCGTAAGACGAGAGGTTTAGGTTTTTCGTTTAAAAGCTGAGAGATGTAAACAACGGCACTATCTGGTGTATTTGAAGAAAATTTGAGTAGGCTTGTTTTTGAAATCGGGTGGTGTGATGGAGAAACTCCAAAAAAATTTGAAAGCTTAACCAAAAGATGTAGTTAAAGCGAGTTTATTCCATTCTCATTATTCAAATAGTTTCTTAGTGTTACTTAAGACATTTTAACTTGGTAGAAAAATCGAGTTTGATTTGGAAATGGTTGGAGTTTCTAATGCAAGTCATGGTGAGATACGGAGTGGTATAGTTTAAAACACTTTAGTTATAGTTTTAAATCATTATCTTTCCAAATTTTAGTAAAATTTCAACTCACTTATTTTGTTAAGGCATGTTAAAGTCTATTTAAAGCATAAACATCATAAAGCATAATTTAAAGACTTTTACAATCCAAACAAAACCCCAAATAATAAAAAGTAAGCTAAAGTACCCAAATTATAAAAGTCTCGAGTAAAACTTTATTAAGCGTGGCATGAGCACCCCGAGTCCATCCCGGCCCATGTCCGCGTCTAAGTGTCACCTGAAATGTCAAAGGAGGGTGATCGAATGACTCAAGTCGTAAATCTGTTCCCGATAAAACAACATGCTAACACACATCATGCATAGCAACATGATTAATGCAACCCGATCCTAACCATCCATATCGCCTTTTCTACCCGTGTGGTACCAAACCAACGGTGGTGCCAAACCAATCGGTGACCCAAAAGTCACGATATCCATAAGTGTGGTGCCAAACCCTTTGGTGACCCAAAGTCACGAATAATCCAATGATGGAGCCAACCCCGCCGTGGTGATACCAAATCACTAGCCCGACGATCCCTTATCTCAAAGTACAACCAACCCTGGTGTGTTAACCATGAGGGGCCGAGTGCAATGAGGTGCAAACCTCCGTGTCCCAAAGACACAGCAGATATGCAAATCACCGGGTGACCGCAAATACAAATCGGCGATGGAAGCCAACCCATCGTGTGATACCAAATCACTAGCGAGGCTGATCCCATATCTCAAAGTGGGGCCAACCCACTATGGTGTTAACCACGAGGACGAAGTCGCAATGAGGTGCCAAACCTACGGTGTCCCAAAGACACAAATGTGATACCAAAATCACTCGGTGACCGAAGTCACAAAATCAACCGTGGTACCAAACCACCGGAGGTGCCAAACCTCTCGTGTCCCAAAGACCACGGTGTCCCAAAGACACGGATATCATCATCCTCCTCCACTCATATCACCCATCATCATGCCATACTCATGTGATCATGCATCTCTTACAAGTCATGCATATCATGCCAACATGCCAAGCATTATATCTCATAGCATACATAACATAGATCATGATATTGAGTATACATCGGTGGAACTCGTAATGCTACGGACTTACCCAGGATCCGTACATATATACCCCACTTGGTACCAATTAATCCATCATAATTGCTTTTGGTTTTACAAAGCAATCAGAGTTATTAATGATATTACTAAGTATGGGTGTGTTAGTTACACACACTGAAAACAACTTGACCTTAAACCCCTCGAATGCAGATCTAAGCCCCCTTGATTATCTTGCTCTATAATCGGCCAAATAAGAGCATTAGACAACTTATCACACTCGTCACAAGACCATCTAACCCTCAAAAGAATCCATATCAAACCTCACTTTAAACTTGATTTGGTTTCACCAAATCTCGAATCAAGCGATGATTCCCCCGACAATCACCAACCCTAAAAGAGAAGATTTAAACTTTAATGATCTTGACTTAATCGAAACCAAAAGATTGAACGATTACGATAATACCAATCACTTACCACAACCATCGCTACTAATCGGTTAAAGAGTCGAAACTCTTCTTGGTTACTTTTCAATATCCAAAGACCCCCTTCCAATCGAAAGAAAAAACAAGAACCCAACACGATTACCACCCTTCTAATATTGGCCACCAAGGAACTACTAAGAGAGAGGAGAGTTTCGCCAAGAGGAATAGAAGGGAACAAATGGAGACAAATGGCTTGAGCTTTGAACAAAAAGACAAGAATAAAAGATAAGTAGAGAGTGGGGACTTTCAGTTTGAAAGCAAATAGGTGAAGAAAGTGTATTGGAAGATAAGATTCGGCTACAAAAGTTTCAAGAAGAGAAAAGAATGTTTGAGAAGAGAGAGCTTGAGCACAATGCACAATTGAACAAAAGAAGAAATAGTTTCAGACAAAGAAATGGGAAGATGAATGGAGAATTAGAAGCTTCACAAATGAACCAAGGAAAAAGGAGATGAAGAGGAGGATACTCGGCTGCAAATGAACACCAAAGATCAAAGATATTTCAGCCGCTTTAGGAGTGTGGTATTTCGGTTTTCAAAAGCAAAAAAAATGAGAGAAACTCTTTGAGAAAATCGGCTTGTTTGACAAAATGAGAGAACTTTTGCTTACCAATTACTTTTGGCAAAAATGCACAAGGTAGAAAGTGCATTTCGGCACATCCCTCTTCCACACTAAAGCCGTCCACTCCCCCACTCCAAACACCCCAAAAATTCGGCCAATATCCTCCATTCACTCACCACCACTCCTTCAAACATGTTTGACCAAGTCTTCCTCCTAAAATCCCTCATCACCCTCCATTTGAATGGGAAGACCAAGTCCAAAGTAGAATTCTAATTGCCTTCTACCTCTCCCCTCCATGCCGTCCAAAATGGGAACCAAAATGGGGACTCTGCGACTTGAACACGGGATCTCTCCCTTGTAGATGACGCCACCCTCAAGCTCCAAGTGGCACATGCCTTGCCACTTTGCCGGCTCCTCATTTGTGCAACAAAACACCAAATAAAATACATATCCCTCGGCTCCATCCACTCCCCTCCTATAAAGCCTAAAAATAAAAATTTTCCTACCTACTCAGGCACACTCCTAGCCTACAATTAAGCCCCTAAAACATAGAAATAGCAACATAGCACACCAACACATGCAATATCATGCAACAACAAAATAGCCCCCCAACCCGGGATATTACACACACGGGTGAGAAACGCGGCAGTGTGTCTCAACCATGTGGAAGACACGACCATTGTACATGGGCATGTGCCCATGCCATGTGAAGTCTGCACCTTGAATATGAAATTAAATTCACCACACGGCCTAGCACATGGGTGTGTGCCTTGTCTGTGTGACCTTATTTGGTTGATGACGTCAGAAACAGAATGTCAAGGTTTTTGCACACGGGCAAGGGACACGGACGTGTCCCTATATGCTTAGCCATGTGAGTTACACGGTTCTTCAACATGGCCATGTTATTGGAGTCACTGCAGGCGTGTCGCCCTTCCACTGCGCAGTGTGTGCCCCTATTTTTAGTAATATTTTCCAAAGTTTTCTAAACAACTCGGTTTGGTCCCGTACAGTTTCTAAAGTGTGTTTTGGGCCTCGTAGGCTCATATTAGGAATTTTATGACAAAGTTTGAAAAGTTTTAAATTTGAACATACTTTTATGACCCAAAAATGTATGTTAGTATGTGTTTAAGTTATGTAACACCTCGTACCACGATGCAGCGTCAAACACGAGTAAGAGGGTGTTACACACAATTTTGTGAATCAATGCAATAAGTGTCGGTATGCTGGTTCTATATCCCACGCAATGTAATGTTGCGTGACCAATTATGGAGGTTGAATTGTTCGATGATTGGGGTATGGATTTTATAGGACCATTTCCAAGTTCATTTGGAAATCTTTATATATTAGTAGTGTGACTACATCTAAAAGTGGGTTGAAAAGCTGTTTGTAGTCCCAAAGGATGATGCAATGATGGTGCTTAAATTTTTCACAAGCATATACTCACTGCTTTGGCACACAAAGGCATTATTTAGTGATCAAAGTATACACTTTCATTGTAACCAAGTGGCGGCGCATTGAAGAGATATGGAGTTAATCATAGAATGGCTATTACTTATCATCCGCAAACTAATGGACAACCCAAAGTATCGAATCGAAAAATTCAAAACATTATTGAGAAGGTTGTGAACCCTTCGAGGAAAGATTGGTCTTCAGTTGGATGGCGTTTTATGGGCATTGAGGACAACATACAAAACTCCATTAGGGATGTTGTCGTATCAAGCTGGTTTTTGGAAAGCATGTCACTTGCCGGTTGAATCTGAGCACAAAACAATATGGGCAATTAAGCAAGTGAACATGGACTATAAAGGCTGCTTTGGAAAGAAAAGGTGTTGGATATCATTGAATTAGACTAGATTAGGCGAAATGCCTATGAAAACACTTGCAATTTATAAGGAAAAGACCAAATGATGGCATGATAGAATTATTTTGTGGCGACAATTTATCGTGGATCAATAAGTTTTATTATTCAATTATAGACTTAAAGCGCACGGGTAAATTGTGCTCGTTGATGCGGACCTTTCAAAGTTGTCGAAGTATTTCCTCATAGTGCGGTCACAATCGATTTACATGATTGACACAGTTCAAAGTGAATGGCGCCGATTGAAACATTATTTTGGGAATATTGATCAAAAGCGGTGAGAGACCATTAAATTGGTCAAAAAATTTAAAATTTATGGAATTTATTATTATGTAATTTTATTTTATTTTTGTTTTACGTTCAAGTTTGTTTTTCCTTTTTTATTTTTGTAGAATAATTAGGTACCATTTTTGGCGACTTGGGCTTTATTGTCAACGTTGTTCGTACTATTGTCTTTATCACGTATGAATCACCATGAATGAAGGGCAAATCGAAATTTTTAATCCCACCGTTTGATCAAAAGTGACCTAGCCGTCGATTTGTCTAAGCGGGCACAATTCCCATTGGACACATTTATTCCTTGACTTTATATCTCTTCACATAAAAAATCACGCCTTTCCATCTTTTTCTTTCACTCACATTTATTACGCACTCATCACGAAAATTTGAAGGAGTGCATGCGTAGGATTGATGCTTTGGTCAAGGGTGACTTCATTCTTGGTCAAGAAGCACCCTGCTATTGAGGAGGAAGTTGATGTGGGAGAGGAAGAAGTTCGAGTTCTGATTGTGAATGAGAGCGCCAGGAAGAAAATACTAAGAAAGAAGGCTCTTTGAGAAAGAATTTCTTTGAGAACATTGTCATTGCATCCAAGTTTGTAGGTGCAACTTGTAATAAGGATAGTATGCCTTCCCATATATGTATATTGAATAGAGCATCAATTAGGAGAAAGCAGATTTATATCATCATGCGTATTATTTCATAAAGTCCCATTAGATAGAATGTAATGAAATGCCAAAGAGACATAGAAACAATCTGATTATGTACCAGATCGGGCTATCAATACTTTCATCTATACATCATGATTAGTCAAATGTATTGGCTTATATTGATTTGTTGATTATAGCCATGAGATGTAGCTTATGATGATTTTGGCTTGTAAGCCTATTTGTCCATGGTATGTGTTAATGTCTTGTTATGTGGTATAAGTGATTAAATAGATGACAAGGTCAAATGCATGTGTTTGAAAATTTTTAAATTTGGGCGAAATTTTGGTAACCCAGTTTTGTATGATTGTGAATGTTTAAGTCCGGTAATGCCTCAAACCCTATCCCGAGTTGGATACGGGTGAGGTGTTACATTTAAGTAGTATCGAGCTATGGTTTAGTCGGTTCTTAGACTAACCTAGCATGAATGAGAGTCTAGCTATACATGCCACCAATCCGTGATAGTGTGATGTCTTTCGACGCAAATGAGAACCATCTTGTTTGGACAGAGGTACTCTCCAACCGAGCTACACCAACCATGTTAAATGTGATGCTAAGGTATTCGGGTAAAGTATAGTTATGATAAGCACGGATTGAGATAATTATGAATAAAAGTTCATGATATACGTGATAACATGTGAGATGGAAGTTCATGTTGCGTTGAATACTCATGCTTGTTTGATGCTCATATGATGTTGTACACTTGACTTACTTGATTAAGTGAATGTGATAAATAGAAATCCACAAAGGTGTGAATAAAGGATTATACTATGATGAGCTTACATATGTTTAAGCGATGATTCCATGATGCATATGATTGATTTACTTGAGCGAATGCATATGTTTGGGTGACTTATCATAAATATTGATAGAACAAATGTCTCGTATGCTTGTTTGAATAAGTATGATTGGAAAACTACGCATAGCTTAAATAAATGTGCTAAATTGATTGAAGCTGAGTTATATGACTATAATGATGAAATAGTGTCACATGTACATGTGTATGAGAGACGAGTCGGGGATCTTACGACCCCACCCTCTTACAGTGGTGTTTTGTGAAGGAATTTCATAAGATTAAGTATTGAATAAGTTCACAAGTATGATACCAAAGGTTCAACTATAGAATGATTATGAACATGATCGGAGATTAAATTGGATTGATAAGTAATGACGAGGACTAGTAAGGTAAGATGTTGGGAAATGTATTAGCTGGAAATTTCTTGAGTAATCCGAACTTCTTTAATAGAAAAGTATAATGTGAGATTTACGATGGCGAGAAATAATTGAAGGAATAATGTTGAAAGGTAAGATGCAGTTATGGCGGTCTTTTCCGAGGTATTACTGTATGTTTAAGCTGTTCTCGAAATATTTTTTTCGGTTACTACCCCAACGATAAAATCCTTGTTTTATGGGAGTGCTTTCTAATCACGAGTGATAAGGAACCTTCACTTGTGTGCACAAGAAAGCTACGAGATGGCAAAATTTGATATGTAGCTAGGCCACATGGATGATAAGGGACTTTCACCATGTGTGCAAGAAAGCTATGGGATAATAATTTCATATGTAACTAGGTCACATGTGTATCTTTGTGTATACCATGTGTACAAGAAAGTTACAGGTTATGAGTAGCTAGGTCACATGAGTGGTTCCTAGTGTTGGGCGCCATGTAGACAAGAAAGTTACGAGATGGAATGGCTAGGTCACATGGGTGATAAGGGACCTTCACCATGTGTGTACAAGAAAGCCGGAATTATGTGTAGGTGGAGCTATGTCTTTGAGACCACCGAGTATCGGGCATTTTTGAAGGGGTTCAACGAGATAACTTACTAATGGTGATTGGTGCGATCATGTTATGAATAAGTGCAGGTGTGAATGTGACCAATTGAGAAATGTGGCAAATGTACGTGTGAGCAAGTGTTTGTGTGAACAAGGGTGCATGTGACCATGTGTCTATGTGCATAATGTGTTTGATATGTGATACGTGATTGAAATTGTGGTAAGGATGATATGGTCTAAGCACCATTATGAGTACTCGTAAATATTGGTGATGATTATTCATTTGTATGGCTAGAATTGAACATGCTTGGTGTTATGTGTGCATATATGGAAGTAATATAAAGAAAACATGGGAGAGTAAAATTTTTGATAAAATAGATTGAAACAAAGAGGCAGATTCGTGATTTTGGAAAAATCACCATAAATAGTATAAATTGAATTATATACTTAATGAGATATAAATTAAAGCTTATTGAGTCTATTTTCACATAAAATAAATGGTGTGAGTAAATAAATTTTCTATTATGAGATATTTAAATTTTGGTGAGCGAGTCTGAATGGTTTGGAAATCCCCTTTTCCAAAGTTGGAAAATCACTAAAAATTGTATAAAAATGGTTATGGTGTGTAATTTATATTCTCAGAATCCTTGGTGAGTTTACTTTCGAGAGAGACAAACAAGAAGGTTATCCAAACTCTGTATAATGAGAAATTTTAATTTTAGTGAAGAGGTGTTAGAGCTATCAAACAGCAAAACAGGGGAATCTTTAATGAATAAACTATATTGATTGGATAAACCAAAAATTCTGTAAATTTTATGGTAAGAAGGTATGTGAGTCTAGTTTCAGGTAAAATTTACGGATCTTAATTTGGAGTTCTGTAGCTCCAGATATAAATAATTTAATGACTGTGACTCGAGAAAATAGCTTAACTGGAATTTGAATAAATAGAAAGAATATGAAAATAGCATGTTATTGCATTGCTTATTATTTTCATGCGAGCTTACTAAGCATAAAGCTTACTCCCTCCTTTCCATTTCCTTTAGTTTTGTCAGTCATTTCGGGGTTGGAGATCGTCGGAGGCAAACATCACACTATCGAGCCATTATCCTTGGAGTATTGGCATATGTATGTTAAATGTTTTCAAGTGAGTGGCATGTATAGGGACTTAATTTTTCTATGATGGATGTTGTTGTGATTAGTCAAATGTATTGGATTATATTGATTTGTTGATTATAGCCATGAGATGTAGCTTATGATGATTTTGGCTTGTAAGCCTATTTGTCCATGGTATGTGTTAATGTCTTGTTATGTGGTATAAGTGATTAAATAGATGACAAGGTCAAATGCATGTGTTTGAAAAGTTTTAATTTTGGGTGAAATTTTGGTAACTTGGTTTTGTATGATTGTGAATGTTTAGTCCCAGCGCCTTGAACCCTATCCGGAGTTGGATATGGGTGAGGGTGTTACAAAACTATTGATGTCGGGGAGGCGAGATGGGGCTAGACCGGTGGAAGCTACAGAGGTAACCAGTGAGGAGCACCACAACTCATTAGCGATAGTGGTCTGTACCGGACCACTCAAGTGACCCCTCCTACACAAGAAGCAGCCAATGATGCTGGGGCAGCACCGGAAACTGAGGAGCAATCCGAGGACCGTGCGAAGCCTAAAGAAAAGAAGAGAAAGTGCTCCAAAGATAAAAAGCGCAAGAAAGAGGATAAAACGAGAAGGAATAAAAAATATCGTGCAGCCATATTGATGGCCGAGGAAAACTGAGTTAGTTTATTTTAAGTTTTAGCTGTAGTATTCTTGCATTGAATGTAGATGTAATTTTCATTTTCTTAGCGCACATTGTCGTTGCATTTTTATTGTCATTGCATTTTAATGTTAGTGCATTGGGGACAATACAAACTTTAAGTTTGGGGGACTGCATATGGGGTTTTGAAATACACCCACATTTCAACTTTTTTTTTGAGTTTAATGAAGCATCCAAGGTTTATCTGTGGTTAATGCAAATGTGTTTGAAAATTTTTGTTACATTCGATGCTTAATTCTTGAATCATGTGAATTATCAATGAATGAGTTGGATAAATTTGACTGAATGTTGTATCTTTAATTCTTTGATGAATGATTTGTGTTGCATTAGTAATGGATGACTAGTAGCATTCCTTGAATCTTGAATGAATTTGCGTTTTACAGCTGCTTATATATATATAGTTATGAATAAGAGACACTCCAAAGTGGGTGTATTGTGAAATGTTAAAGAGGAACACTCCAATGCAAGCGTTAGAAAAATGAATCGGCCAAAGGTTCTCATTTGCATGAGTGTGTGTCGGTTGCAATTCGTATTACTCTGGGGTTTCTTTGCACTCCATCGTTACTTCTCGAACACAAGGGTGCGTGAAGGCAATGATATCCCTTATTCACAAAAAAAGACATATTCATGATCTTCATAGAAACTTAGTCTTGTACAATAAATGCTATATTGGTAGATAGAATTTAGGATTTAAAGCATAATGTTGGTTTTGATGAAGTTGCAATCTTATTCATTCATACTTATGTATTGTCGATGCAATATTCTGTCATCTGAATATGACTCATTCATTGCAATTTTAGGGATTCAAGTTGCTAGAATGATCATTTGTGTTAGTGAATTCTTGTGTACCATTGTTAGTTTTTGTTTTACTTGAGGACAAGTAAAAACTTAAGTTTGGGGGTGTGAACATATGTTTTCTCCCTACATATTGGTTAATTTGTCCCCATTTAGTTATCTTTAGCACATATTTTAGCATTTTCAGTTTAGTAAATTACATTTTATAACTCAGTGGATCTTAGCCTATTTATCCTTAATTTTGTCATGTTTTGGTACTAATGTCGTTGCATGAGTATTTCCATATTACGGTAAGAATTGTTGCCGCACCTGACAGATGTCTGGATAAGAACAAAAATGTGTGAGCTATGCAGTCTGCTACAACTAACTTGTATGTATCGAGGCACCATGATTCTGATGAAAGGACACCTGTGCTATTTGGATAAATATTAATATTCACGTGAAAAGGAAAAAAAAAGAAGATGAGGCTTTTTGGGGTATCATATTCTTCAACCTATCTTTTGAATCTTTTTGGATATGGCGGCTTAAGTCTCCTACGGGTGAACCGATGTGAAAGGGATGCAGATCAGCTCCTAACAAGGAGCCCTGAGTACGACATAAAAGGGAGTTGAGAGATCAAGTCGAGATTTTCTAAGAATAGTACTCTCCACTTGCTTCTTTTATATTTCTTTTCTAAATGCTAGTGATTACTTTCTATTTCATGTATGTACGGAAGTATACATGATTTCTAGGTTAAATGTTATTTTATTCAATCTTGTTTTTACTATTTAATCTTTGGGTTTGAATGTTTTTAGCATGGAAGTGTTATTGCAGTCACTGACACTAGAAAGTGCAGTGACAATTCAAGCTAACAAGCGTGACAACTAAAGCTGCTTGAGAATTAGAGGAATTTAATTCACTTGGTCTTAATAGTGTTCCATTGCCATCATCAGAAGGTATGCCTAATGTGCATGTTTTAGTCTTAGATTAAATATAGAAGTTAAGCTTGGTAAGATATCCATTGCAATTTAATACATCGACAATCACCTATCCTTTTATACCTTGTGAGCACTTAGTATTCTATTGAATATTCACGTTGGGGATCCCAGTTTATCATTCTCATATTTTATCTTATTATTTTCAAGTTATTTCTTCGACAACTACTCTCACAATTTATCTCATTTCTATCTATTTATTACACTGACATTGATAGAAAAAAGACAACCATCCTTGTGGGATCGATATCCGACAGACTCATATCTGTCTACTATACTTACATCGATAGTGTACGCTTGCACATTATTGTTGTGACGTTAAACAGCTGATCAATATAAAACATATAAAATTAAAAGACATTAAAGCTTAAACCATCCCACCATCTTAAGAATGGGTAATTTATCCATTAAGGCCATCCAATTATGTTTCTTTAATAAATTAACACCTTTAAACTAATAGCGATTGACTTTTTCAACTATTACGATTTAGTCCTTTTTGCTTAATTAACCATCTAAACATTAAAATTTCTTAACGAAACTTTAATACACCTTAATAACACTCTATAAATATTTATAAAAATATTTACGGCTCAATTTATAGAAACGAGGTCCCGATACCTCATTTTCTAAAACCACTTGACTTTAGGGTCTTACCTCTTGAACCTAATTGTTCTCTCAAATAACATAAATTACAAATTCAACATTTATTTTAGTATCATATTTGACTCGTAAATATTATATAGTAATATTTACGAACTCGGTCATTGGATTTGTGGTCTCGAAACCACTATTTCTGACACCACTGAAAAACGGGCCGTTACATCAGCACTGATCAAACAAACCATCAGTTTAGGGAAAAGGATACTTATTCTTAATGGTAAACTTGTTCAACTGCCTATAGTCGATACACATTCTCATCGTACCATCCTTTTTCTTCACAAACAAAATCGATTGCACCCACGGAGATCTGATTGGTCAAATAAACCCTCTATTAAGTAACTCTTGCAAATGAACCTTTAACTCCTTGAGCTCTTTTTGTGCCATGCGATAGGGCAGAATGGACACTGGTGCAGTTGTAGGATAAAACTCAATTTCAAACTCAACTTCACGATTCGATGGCAAACCCGGTAACTCTTCAGAAAACATGTTAGGAAAATCCCTAACAGTGCGAATATCCTATTTTTAAATGTTTAGGAAATATGTTGAGGTTGATTGAATGCCTATTTATGTCTTGTTTTGGTGCAATTTGGTTTTATGTAGGTGTATACAAATTTGGGTGGCAAAATGGCTTGCTAAATAGCCTATTTTTGTCTACACGAGCAGAGACACGGGCGTGTGTCTCAGCCATGTGTGACACACGGTCAGGATGCACGGCCGTGTGTCCCCTGGTGTTGAGTTAAAAATCAAGTCTGTATGCTCAACACGACCTAGCACACAGGCGTGTGACTTGGTCGTGTGGCATAAGTCAGTATACCCTATAGGTTTGGCATGACCTAGCACACGGCCCGGCACACGGGCATGTGTGGCCATTTCTAGCGCACACGAGCTAGTCACACAGGCGTGTGTGTTGGCTGTGTGACCCAAGTCAGAGAGTTAGACTGGGTCAGACACGGGCTAGGACACGACAATGTGCTCCCATTTCGAATGTCCATACGGCCTGTGACACGGGCGTGTCTTTGGCCGTGTGAGACACAAGGCTGAGCAACACGGGTGTGTGTCCCCTATAGTTTGAAAAATTTTCTAAGTCTCGTAAAAATCTCTTGAGTTATTGGTTTAGTTCCGAACCACCCCGAATGCATGTTTTGGGCCTCGTAGGCTAGTATTAGGGACAATGTGGTTGAATTTGAATGATGTTTATTTGAAATTCGAAAATGTATGTGGAATGAATGTTTAATTGTATTATAAGTTTGATAATGCTCCGTAACCCTATTCCGGTGTTGAATACGGGTGAGGGGTGTTACATCTATTGGTATCAGAGCTATGGTTTAGTCGATCCTTGGACTAACGTAGCGTATGTGAGAGTCTAGCTATACATGCCATATATAACCTGTGATAGTGTGATATCTCCTGACAGTTTAAATCATGTTTTCGTATAGTAAATGGATCCCAATCGAGCTGTAGCTGATGAAGTTGAGAGTAATGCGCCAGCCTCCGTTCATGAAGTAGCGTAATCCGAGTCGAGACCCGTAACCGGTAGCTAGGGATGAGAGGCTAAGGAAGCCTTCTTCCAGATGATGAATGAGTGGTTTACGGAGTTTGTTCGAACAAATCCGGCTGCTAAACAACCTCTACCCCCACCTAATCCCCAATTGGTTCCCGTAGCTCCTCAAAGTGTGGAAGTTTTACGATTGAATAAGCCGCCAGTTGATAAAATCTAAAAATACGAGGCTAAAGAGTTTAAAGCTACCATTGATG
This sequence comes from Gossypium sturtianum, assembly GCA_025698515.1. NCBI lineage: Eukaryota > Viridiplantae > Streptophyta > Magnoliopsida > Malvales > Malvaceae > Gossypium > Gossypium sturtianum. The sequence continues at coordinate 100,361 of JAOWAD010000075.1, read as the reverse complement.
ACGATCCTGAGAGAGCCGAGTTTTGGCTTGAAAATACTATTCGAGTATTTGATGAACTATCTTGCACACCAAATAAATGTTTAAAATGTGCCATATCACTTCTGAGGGACACTGCGTATCAATGGTGGAATACTTTAGTATCTGTGGTACCGAGAGAAAGAGTCACCTGGGAATTCTTTCAAGCCAAATTCAGAAAGAAATACATCAGCCCGAGGTTTATCAACCAAAAACGCAAAGAGTTTCTAGAGATTAAAACAAGGCCGTATGTCTGTGACTGAGTATGAGCGAGAGTTTGTGAGACTCAGTAAGTATGCTCAGGAATGTGTTTCAACCAAAGCAATTATGTGTAAAAGATTCGAAGACGCGTTGAATGAAGACATCAGACTATCGGTCGGGATTTTAGAATTGAAATAATTTGTTGTATTAGTCGACTGAGCTTGTAAAGCCGAAGAACTTGGCAAAGAAAAGAGAAAGGCGGATTTTGAAACTAGAGATTCAAGAAAGAGATCGATGAGTAAACCATATCAGTCTTCGTCAAAGAAATCAAGAGACTTGTACACTCGTTCAAATGCTTCTATTGGGTATCCAAATAGAGATCGTGGAAAGCAATATTCAAGTCCTAAAGCTCAAGCTACTTCAGTGTCGAGTGTTGGCAGTGTAAGAAACAATAAACCCAAGTGTCAACAGTGTGGCAGGCGACATTTTGGAGACTGTTGGATGAGTAATAAATGTTGTTTTAAATGTGGCCCGCAAGATCACTTCATTCGGGATTATCCTGAGTTAGCCGAAATGTAATAGCCCAAATTTTAGCGATGTCGGAAATAGTGGTTCGAGACCACCAAATCCGACAAATAAATTCGTAGATTATATTATTTAATATTTACGAGCCAAATGTAGCTTTTAAAAGATTTTTGAAATAGTAAATTGTGTTTTATAAAGATTTATTTGGTCAAGAAATCGATATCTCAGTGTTATAAACCAAGCCATAAAAATTTTTATGAATATTTACGGAGTGTCAATAAGGTAGTATTAAAATTTTGTTAGAAAATTTTGACGTTCGGGTGGTTAATTAAATAAAAAGGACTAAATTAAAAAAGGTGTAAAAGTTGCTAGAAGGATTAAATAGCTCAATTGTCAAATGAGGAAGGACCTAAAGCTCAAATAAGCCCAAAGGAGATATTTTGGGCAGCAATAGCTAAGAAAAATCAGGAAATGGGTGAAATAAGGGCAAAATTGGAAAAATTGCCAAAATTAGTTAAATAAAAATGGGACCAAATTGGAATATCTAAAATTCTCATCATTTTTCTTCATATTCATCAGCTGAAAAATAGCCATGGAAGAGGGTTCAATTTGGTTTTCATACTCTAGCTTCATGTAAGTTTAATTCTTGCTTTCTCCTTGAAATTTCTAAGTTTTGGGACTTTTACAATTGGGTCCAACTTACTATGTCATTAGTTTTTGATTCCATGGCTAATTTTTAAAGTTGCTATGGATGAGTGCTGGAAGCATATGATGAATAAACATAGAATTGAAGCTTTAATTTTGATATATGATGATTTTATCAAGTAAAATTGATGGAAATTGACTTTAGGACCTAATAGTGAAAGAGTTTGGAATTAAGGTCTAGTGCTAAAGTTTTGACTTCCAAGGGTTATGAAGTAGTTTAAAATGATAGAATAAAGTATTAATTGAGAAAAATTAGCTCAATTGAGGGTTAATTGAGCAAGGACTCGAATTGTATGAATCAGTGAAATTTGGGGCAAAATGAAAATCAACATTTTGCACTAAAACAGTTTTGGACAGTAGCAGTAGTCTAACTTTTAAAAATCACCAAAAATTGTAGAAATCAAATTATAGGATGAATAAAATATGAAATTAAAGCTTATTGAGTCTAGTTTCTTATATAAGAAACGGTGTAAGCATTGGAATTGTGAATCATGAGATATAATAAATTTTGTGAGATAAGGTCAGAATGATTTCGGGTTCCCCTGTTCTGACTTTGGAAAATCATAAAAAATTGAAAACAATTAGGGGCTTAAATTTATATGTTTAAAATCCTGAATGAGTCTATTTTCAAGAGAAACAAATGGAAACATCATCCTACAATGAGATAACTAATTTTTAGTGTGTAACACCCCCAAACCCGGCCCATTCACTACGACCAGAATCAAGTTTATGTCACTTGGGAAGAGCGGTTGGAAATCTTTGACTTTAGAATTAAACTTGAAAACTTATTATCTCTGAAAATCATGTCCATTTAACATTTAATAAATAATATAAGCTTGTTGAAAAACTTCCGAATTAAAATTTTATTGTAAGTTGCTATAATTTGAATCTCTTGCGAAAATATTACTAAGTGTAGCGTAAACTTCAACCTTAATAAATAGAGTATTTTAAATCAAAGAGGCCCTTATTACATCAAATAAAATTCCAAAATACTGATCATATAAAATACTTAAATAAAGTAAAACATCTTCTGTATGAAAATCTCCTTCTGCATGGGCCACCTTGTATCCACTCCAACCCGTCCACTAACCATGACTCACCTGCGATGATTAAAAAGTTGGGTGAGTCATACAGACTCAGTGTGTAAGTTAACCACTGAAATCCACCCACATGCTAGCCACATAATATCCCAATTATCAAATGCAACAAGTAATATATATATATTCATTTTAAACATTTACCACAATCTGGGCTTGGCCCACATTCAAGTCATACTCAAATACTGGGCTAGGCCCATTTCTCAATAAACCACATATCAACTGGGCTTGGCCCATGTCCACGTATGTTCCCAAAACATACCTATCCACATGTCATATTGGGCTTGGCCCATTTCCATATTATTACAAAAATAATGCAACATGATTCCCAACCCAACCTAGGGTCCATCCGCTACACACCCCCTTATCCAGCCTACCACACACCAGGGGACTGTCGAGTCACCCTCTCCTTTTCCCTCCAAAAAGGCAACCAATGCCATCCACGATGTAGCGTATAGCTAACATCAAACCACGATGGAGCACACAGCAATCCATCAAGCCAAGATATGGCATAGAGCCGATATCAATCAAGGTAACCACGCGAACCAAATCGCAAAGATCCACAACGCGACCTCAGTCAGCGCCAATCCACGATGTAGCACAAAGCTGACATCAACCACGTACTCGAAGTACACCCGTACCTTCTTTTCATAACCCACCCATGCACATGCCACATAAAATATAATCGTGATAGTGCATGCACATGTTTATTAATATCCATAAACATACTCATAAACAAATAATCACACTGCAATAGATCCGATACTAACCTGGTCAACGCTATACCCTTTAGGGGTATATATGGCACACTTATAACTGCACTTGTTAGTAAAACATATAACACATAAAACCGGAAACGAGTGGGTTAGTTACACACCTTATTACTAGGAGTTCTAGACTCTCGATCCTCGGCGCTATCGTCTAGCGAAACTACGACTATTTGCTTAACGTTTTTACATTTGCACGTCCACACCCGGTGGCCGGTCGTCATGCATGCGAAACGGATCTCTTCTTGAACTTTGGGATGGGGACTTTCCTTGCCCACCTTGGTAGTACTCGAATCCACGTCCATCGTAATCACTTAATTAGAACCCTTTGGTTAAACGTCATAACACAAAATCTCAAGCGAACAACTACAATTTAACTACTTACCAAACGATCTAAAATCTCAAAGGCTCCTCAGATTTTTTGTCGATTTGCCCCTTGATGAGTCCAAACAATTCGAGACCTTCCTTTAGACTCCTTGGCGGCTACAAGCTCTAAATGTCGACAGCACTACTCCTCACAGGTTCGGCACCAAGCTTGGCTAAATAAAAGAGAAAAGGTTTCGGCTACACTACCAAATGAAGTTGGAGCATTCGGCCAACACAAGGTGCTGTTATGGAGTTTTGAAAAGAGTTTGAGAAAGGAATGGGAGTTCGGTCAAAGCGCAAATAGGGAAGGGAAAGAAGAAAACAAAAGAAATATTGACTACAGAGGCCAAAGGAGAAATCGGCACACCAAGAGGGAGGCAAAAGACTTGATGAATAACTAGCACTCTACCCTCCCCTATTTATACTATACGGCCTAGCTCCAACCTCCCACAAAAAATCCCATTATTTGCTCCTACAATTCCTCCCCAACACTCATTCAAAAAGTTTGAATGAGTCAAACCTCTTCCTAGCAAAAATTTAAAAAAAATGACCAAGTCTTCTCCACCTTTTAAGCCTCCAAAGCCACCCAACTTCTTACCTCTCGACGCCAAAAATAAAGGCCAAAGTGCTTGCCTTCGCATTTCGAACACCGCCCCATCCCTTGCACTGAGCGCGCACTTCCCCAAGCTCTTAGTGGCGTCTCCTTGCCACTTTACTAGCTCAATTCTTATGTCTATTTCCCCAAATAATTCTCTTAAGACACCCATCGCTAAGCTCCTTTTTTTACTTAAAAAATCCAAAAATTTTCTAAAGCATTCTTTTGCCTTCTAGGGTTCTCCAAACCCCTAAAAATTCCTCCAACATGACCATAAGCCTACCAACTGCTCGAGTTATGCTCCAAGCGCATAACCCCTAAACCAGGGTGTTACATAGTGAAGAAGGTTCGGAACAGTCAGACAGCAGAACAAGGGTGACTCTAAAGAATAAACTGTACTTATTGGCTAAACCAAAAATTCTGAAAATTTTATGGTAAGAAGATATGTGAGTCTAGTTTTAGGGAAAATTAGCGGATCTTAATTTGGAGTTCTTTATCTCAAGATAAAAATAATTTAGCGACTATGACACAAATGGGCAGCTTGAATATCCATATAAGTAAATAGTGAAAATTATAGATAATGTTACTTACAAGTGTGTTATTTATACTAAGGATGTGGATGGAGAGAAGGAGGAGGAAAAATATATGAATGACTTGTATATAAATTGATCACATGCCTGATTATAATCGATAAATGTTAAATTAGAAATGATATAATGTTTTATTTCGAATATTTACTATGAAATTGTGATTATCGTTATGATATAAAAATTGAATTTGTAAGTTTGTATGTAAATAATACATTGTTTTTATTTATGTTTTAATATTTTTATATTATATGAGATATGGTTGAATATGGAGTAATTATTTGATGTAAATTTTGAATTGTGATTGATCATGGATGAATTGGTAAAATGTTGAAAAGTGAGAAATCTCGGTTGAACCTTCGGAATAGAAAAGATACGAATGAGGTAGCTAGGTCACATGTGTGGTACTAAGTGTAGGCCACTATGTGTACAAGAGAGCTGCGAGATGGTTTTAGGTCACGTGTGTAGTACTAAGTGTAGGCTACTACGTGTACCAGACGGATAGGTCGCATGTGTAGTACTAAGTGCAGGCTACTATGCGTACCCGATAGCTTCGATCACATGTGTGGTACTAAGTGCAGGCCACTATGTGTAAGTGATGGTTTTGGTCACATGTGTAGTACTAAGTGTAGGCTACTATGTGCACCAGATAGCCTCGGCTACCTGATCAAGTGAAAAGTGGTAGCTCCGGCTACCTGATCAGTGAAAAGTGGTAGCTCTGGCTACAAGTGAATAGTGGTAGCTTCGGCTACAAATGATAAGTGGTAGCTTTGATAAGTGGTAGCTTCGGCTACAAGTGATAAGTGATATTTGTATAAGTCCATAGCTGGGCTATGGCATTCTAGTGAAAAGTGATGAATTGATGGATAAGTCCATGGTTTCACCATGGCATAATGATAGTGAAGATGTAAGACCATAGCTGAGCTATGGCATTCTAGTGAAAAGACCATAGCTATGCTATGACATCAGAGATTATCAGTGAAATTCAGTGCATACTGGTGCAGACCAATTCTGTAAGACGTTAACTAATTTGACAAAGATTGGTAAGTGTTACATGGAATTATGTGATATAAGGAGATACGAGTTGATGAGACATGAACATAAATCTTGGTTGATGAATGAGTTCATTTGTGATTATATATTTATACACCTTGAGTGTATTATTCGTATGAATTGGTATTCCAAATGAGTTAATGAGAAAAGTTCTAATATGAAATAATCTGAATTCAAAATGAAATATTATAAAAATGTACTTGAAATACATTGGTATATATTGTATATGTTATTTGAGTTCATAATGTGGAAAGTAAATGTATGTGGAAATTTGAGATGATGATATTTGTACATGGAATCTATTGGTGGATACGTACATCCAAATTTATATGATAAATTTTAGTGAACATTGAAATTTGACTCAATAAGTGATTTGTCAATTTAAATTGTGATTGGCAGGAAGAGTTAGTGAGTTGCATATTTATGAATTGTTACACGTATTTGTCCGAAATACGAGGAAATGATGGTAATTGATACATGGAATAATGAGACTGTGATATATAAAAACATGGAATATGTTTGATAAACGTGTTTATTCATAATTATAGAACTGTACACCTTAAGTGTACTATTTGTGTAAAGATGATGCTCAAATGATTTGTTGAGTAGAACTCAAATATGAAGTAGTTAGAAACCAAGACAAATTGTTATGAAAATGTATATGAAATACAAATGTATGATTATTATATGTGATATGAATACATAATGTGAAAAAGTATAGATATAAGAGGAATTTAATAAGAATTGAGCCTATATACATTTCTTGTTATTTATTTGAAGTGTACGACTAACAAATGGTAATAAGTATAAGTCTTGGTTGAATATCTTAAATTGGTTCTTGAATGTATTAAAATGTTGGTGAAGATAAAGGATCAAGTGAGTGAGAAATATGGCTTGGAAAATAGCCTAATTTTCATCCACACGGGTAGACACGGGCATGTGTCTAGGCCGTGTGTGACAAGCGGTCTACCCCATGGGCGTATGGTCCGGCTATGTGTCCCCAGTCACACGGGCGTGTGACCCTTATATGCGAAAAAATTTTAAAAGTCGCGAAAAAATTTCCTGAGGATCCGGTTTAGTCTCGACCCAATTTTAATGTATGATTTGGACCTCGAAGGTCCGTTAAAGGAACGTTTATAATTAGTCTCGGTATTTGAACGATAATAATTTCAAATTATCTGTAAGTGTTCTGTACTTCTTGGTAATGCATCGTAACCCAGTTCCGATGACGGATACGGGTTGGGGTGTTACACGAAAAAGAGAATTTTCAAAATGCAAGACCGAGTAACACAGCTGCTAGAGGAAGACACCGAGGAATGCGGGAAATGGGAACAGTAGTGAAGGTGTGACAAAAGATTCAGCTGTGAGATCTGAGGCGAGAGCACCAGCCAGAGCTTACGCTATTCGCGCTCGCGAAGATGCATCATTACTCGATGTTATGACCGGTACATTTTCTCTCAATGACACTAATGTAATTGCCTTGATTGATCCTAGATCGACTCATTCATATGTTTATGAGAACTTAGTGTTTAGTAAGAGTTTGCTTGTTGAGTCCACTGATTTTGTGATTAAAGTATCGAACCCCTTAGGTAAGTATGTCCTAGTTGATAAAGTTTGCAAGAATTGTCCTTTGATGACTCGGGGTTACTATTTTCTGGCTGATTTGATGCTTTTTGTAACACCCCTTACCCGTATTCAATTTCGGAACCAGGTGCGAGGCATTACCAGACTCAACTTGCTGGAACATACAACTTTGGGCTAATAAATTTCATTTCAACTTAAAACTTCTTATCCACATTCATAACGTCTTTATTATGGGCCTATGATGCCCTAAACATACATACAGAGGGTTTTGGAATTTAACCGTAAAACTTCGCGCACTTAGAAAATTTTTACCTAAACAGGGCCACACGCCCGTGTGAAATGGGACACGCCCATATGGGCAGGCCGTGTGGTCACACACGCCCATGTCCCTAGCCCATGTGGTATTTATTTTTCATTTCAAACCTACAGGGGTTTTCATACAGCCGGGCACATGCCCGTGTCTTTGGCCCGTGTCCTTCACACGGCCTAGACACGCCCGTGTCCTCACCCGTGTGTGAAAACCTGGGTATTATGTTTATGACGTCAGCAACTTCATATGAGGCACACGGCCTATACACATTTACTTGCTCACATTTACTTGCACACATCCCTTGCACTTATCACCATAAAGCCACATTGTAACACCCCTTACCCAGGTTCTACACCGGGAATCGGGCCCGAGGCGTTACCGAACTCAAACCGCTTAATCGCCACTTAGGCTCAACGTCATTACTCGCTATAACCTCATTCTTGACTTACGAGGCCTCACTCATACACACGAGGACTCTCGAGACTAATCCGAAACCTTTACGATCCTTAAAATTTTTCTCTCTTATACAGGTCTCACACGCCCGTGCAAGATTAGACACGCCCGTGCATGAGCACACACGCCCATGTCCCCAGACCATGCCTAAAAACCCAAGCATTCTGCCAAATGCCCCACGGCCATGGCACGCTCGTGCTCCCTAACCGTGGTGAACACTGACTTCCCTCGCACGGCCTAGAGTCTAAACACACGCCCGTATGGCTAGCCCGTGGCCAACACTGATGAATTTCACACGCCCTAGGCACACGCCCGTGTGTCTAGTCCGGGGTCTATTCTATTTTCAATATTTTAACATGCAGGGGACGCACGGCCGCAGCACACGCCCGTGGGCTGACCGTGTGTCACACATGGTCTAGACACACGCCCGTGTGTCTATCCACATGGTCAAGAACAAGACTAAGTGTCAAGTTCTTTTCACCCTTCTAACATACACAACATATACTCATCTAACACCATCATAATCAACTCAAATTGAAGTGCATTCTCACATAGAAAACTACATCTTTCTTTCATATAATGTAATAGCCAACAACCATGGCATTATACAAAATAAGCTATCCATCTATAGGCCAACACATCTTAGCCATTTACAAAAAAATTTACTAACTTATCTAACCCCTATACATGCCATATACAAAACATTAAGTTTCATGTACCAAAGTGTGCTGATATGTGGGCTATCTTCTGATGATCCTCGTGTCTCGATTCAACGCTTTAAATCTATAAGACAAGGGAAAAGAAAGAGAGTAAGCTTTGAGCTTAGTAAGTTTACACAAACAATTAAGCATCATAGTATAAGCCCAACCACAATTAGCATTATACCAACATATAATATACAACTATGCTTACTCTTTCTATCCCTTACCATATTACCAACACATCATGAGTCACGTGCTCATAATTATTGAAATGCACCCCTGCATTCAATATCACATTTACACAATATACAACACATCATTATTGCTCAATAATACATCCACGTAGCTAACTCACATAGCTAATCCACACAGCTAATCCACATATCTTATCCACACAGCTATTACACACAGCTAATATATACATTTAATCCACACAGCCAATATCTCGGTGGTTTCGCACTTAGCACACCACAATCAATTTATAAGGTGGTATCGCACTTAGCCTACCACAAAGGTAATCATCGTGATCTCGCACATAGCCACTAAATGATATACATAACGATAGCATCGCACATAGCCAGCTCATCGTCAATATGCATTCGGATGGTATCGCACTTAGCCCACCATCTAGCATTATCACAACACATGCACAAGTCTATTTACCCAATTATTCATCCATTCACATCTATATTACATTCTTTCTACTTGAACCACATAGGTTCCCAATCATTATCATTCATTCTCATTCATGCTACACCCTAGCTAGCATTTACAAATTGTAAGTATGAATGCATTGTTTATGCATAGACTTACCTCGATACTCAAAAGTACAGAAATATGCAATTTAGTCCACCACCTTGGTTTTGCCTCGATTTCGATCCGGGCTTCGTCTTTCTTGATCTATAATGAATAAATCAACTTATTCAATACACACATTGACTAAATTGACCCACATCTCATACTTTAGCAAAATTACTATTTTGCCCCTAAACTTTCTCATATTTACACTTTAGTCCCGAAGGCTCGTAAAGTGATTTTTATTCAACTTTCGACTCTTTCATGCTTAGCCGAACCACTTACTCAACTAAAGCATTCATCAAATCTCACTAAATCACCCATGTATGACCACACTTAAGATTTTCACAACTAAGTCCCTACATGCATTTTCATGGAAAATCACTTAGCAAAACATGTTTCTACTACATCAAGCTTTCATATTCTTCCATAAAACATCAAAATACATTCATGTCATGCATATATACATTTTTGAACATCCATAATAGCTCACCAAATAGCTATAAATAGCTTACTCATGCTACTGGGACTTCAAAAATACGAAGAATATCAAAAACCAGGCTTAGGAGCCCTTACTAGCAAGCTTGAAAAATTGAAAGAACCCTAACAATGGCTTCTCAAATTTTCGGTAGCTATGGGAAGAAGATGAATGAATTTCTATCATCTTTTCACCTATTTTAATCACTTAATCGATAAATGACCAAAATGCCCTTTTTTATAAACTTTCAATTTTAACTCATCCATGCCCATTTTTGTCCAAAAATTAGAATTTGGATAAATTGCTATTTAAGGACCTCTAATTAATAATCTAAAGCTATTTCACACATATAGCTTCTAGAAACACACATTTTGCAACTTTTGCAATTTAGTCCTTTTGGACAATTCCACCACAATTTCACAAAATTGCTTCATGAAACTTTCACACTAGCATGCATACATAATATAAGCCTCAAAAACTCATTCTTGACCCTCGGATTTGTGGTCTCGAACCACTATTCCGACTAGGCCCTAAACCGGGATGTTACACACATGAAAGATTTACTTAGTTAATTTCTCGATGAACCCTTCGGAATAATACTAAGCACCCGTAACCCGTGTGCAACGTATCACAGTAGACAATGAATTCCTTTCCAGCCTCTGGCTGAATTAATAACGGGGCTTCAGTCAGAATCTTTTTTAGTTTCTCAAAACTTTCCTGCTGCTTATCAGTCCAATGAAACGGTACCCCTTTACGCAGTAACTTGGTTAGGGGTGCAGCAATCAGTGAAAACCCCTTAATGAACCATCTGTAATACCCGACCAGACCTAGAAAACTTTGAATCTCAGATACCGACTTCGGTGGCTTCCAGTCTAATACAGCCTCGACTTTTTGAGGATCAACCCTAATCCCCTCGGCAGACACGACATGTACTAAAAATGTCACCTCTCGCAGCCAAAACTCGCACTTACTGAATTTGGCATAAAGCTGCTTCTCTCTCAATATTTGCAGCACCATCCAAAGATGCGAATCATGCTCCTCCTCGATTCTCGAATACACCAGAATATCATCTATAAACACCACCACGAACCGGTCTAAATAGGGTTGGAAAACCCAGTTCATCATATCCATGAAAGCAGCTGGTGCATTCGTTAACCCAAACGGCATGACCGGAAACTCGTAATGTCCATAACGAGTCCGGAATGCAGTCTTGTACACATATGCCTCCTTAACCCTTAGCTGATGATACCCCGATCTTAGATCTATCTTGGAGAAAACTGAAGCTCTGTAACATCCCTTACCCGTATTCAACGCCAGAACCGGGCACGAGGCGTTACCGTAATAAAATCCTCAAGATCGCCACTTAGGCACTACATGACCACTCTCTTTGGCCATCACCACAACCTCAGTCCCGACTTACGAGGCCTCTCTCAACCACACGAGGGCTCTCGAGACCATATCGAAAACTCTTACGATCTTAAAATTTTTTCCATCTAAACAGGGCTCACACGCCCGTGTAAGATTTGGCACACCCGTAGATGTCACACACGCCCATTGTCACTACCCGTGCATGAAAACTCAAGTATCCTGCCAATGCCCCACAGCTAGGGAACACGCCCGTGCTCTCTGCCCGTGATGCACACTGACCACCTTAACACGGCCTAGAGTCTATACACACGCCCGTGTAGCTGGCAGTGGCCAACACCGATTAACACACACGTTCTAGGCACACGCGTGCAGTGACTAGTCCGTGGTCCGCTACGATTTAAAATACTAACATGCGAGGGACAGACGGCCAAGTCACACGCCCATGGATCGACTGTGTATCACACATGGCCTGAACACTGCCTGGTGTGTCTACCCACATGGGCGAGAACAAAGCTATTTGCCAAGTTCTTTTCACCCATCTAGTATACACAGTCATGCACTCATATAACACATCCATAATCAACTCAAAATCTTACAATCTCACATAGATAACCACATCTTCTCATATAATAAAGTGCCAACAACTATGGCATTATACAAAATAGATTATCCATCTAAAGGCCAACACATCATAGCCATATACAACAAAATTCACTAACTTGTCTAGCCCCTATACATGCCATATACAAAACATTGAGTCTAATGTACCAGAGTGTGCTGATAGTTTGGGCGATCTTCCAATTGATCCTCGTATCTCGATTCAACACTTTTGCTCTATAAGACAAGGGAAAAGAAAGAGAGTAAGCTTTGAGCATAGTAAGTTCACGCATAAACAATTAAGCAACATAGTGTAAGCTAAACAATAATTAGCAATATACTAACATATAATGTACTACTATGCTTACTCTTTCTATCCCTTACCACATTTTCAACACATCATGAGTCACTTACTCATAACCATTGACATGCACCCCTGCATTCAATATCATATTTACACAATATACCACACATCATTATTTCCCAATAATACATCCACACAACTATTCTCCTCACTATCACATCCACACAGCAAATCTCTTGGTGGTTCCGCACTAAGCCCACCACAATCAATTAATAAGGTAGTATCGCACTTAGCCAACCAACTAGGTATTCATAGTGGTTCGCACCTAGCCCACCAGATAATATACCTAACGATAACATCTCACATAGCCAGCTCATCGTTAATATGCATTAGGATGGTATCGCACTTAGCCCACCATTTAGCATTATCACAACACATTCACAAATCTACTTACTTAATCATTAATCCATTCATTTCACTTGAACCACATAGGTTCTCTGTAACAGCCCGATTTAGGGCCTAGTCAGAATAGTGGTGCGAGACCACAAATTTGAGGTGAATTTATGAGTTTTTAAGGTTCATGCCATGTTTGCATGTTAGTGTAAAAGTTTCATGAAGCAATTTTGCTAAATTGAAGTTGAATGGTCAAAAAGGACCAAATTGCAAAAGTTGTAAAATGTGAGTTTCTAGAAGCATTTTGTATGAAATAGATTTAGAATATTAATTATGAGTCCTTAAATAGCAATTTTCCCAAATTATAAATTTTGGACAAAAATGGACATGAGTTAGTAAAATAGAAATTTTTAAAGAGAAGGGCATTTTGGTCATTTGTCTAATAAGTGATTAAAATAGGAAAAAGATGATAAAATTTCATTCATCTTCTTCCTTCCATTGCCGAAAATTTGAAGACTCCATAGCTAGGGTTCTTCATTTTTTCAAGCTTGCTAGTAAGTTCATCTTAGCCCGTTTTTAATATTCTTCGTGTTTTTGAAGTCCTCGTATTATGAATTAGCTATTTTTAGCTATAAAATAAGCTAAGATGCATGTTCAAAAATTTCATCTATGAATTACATGCTTGTTAAATGATGTTTTATGAAAGATTATGAGAGTTTGATGTTAGATAAACATCTTTTCCTTAATGAATTTCATGAAATATGATAGTATGGACTAGTTTGTAATAGTTATGAAATTAGTCATACCTACTAGAAATAATGAGATTTGATGATTGCTATAGTAGGGAAAATGAATCAGCTGAGCATGTAGCTTAAGAAAGTTGAATGAAAATTATTTTACGAGCCTTGAGGCAAAAGTGCAAATATGAGAAAGTATAGGGGCAAAATAGTAATTATGCCCAAGTATGAGTAAAGGGTCAATTTAGTCAATGTGAATATTAAATGATCTATTTATGACTATAGATCAAGAAAAATGAAGCCCGGATCGAAACCGAGGCAAGAACAAGGTCGAGAACTAAATTGCATACCTAACTACATTTTTGTATATTGAGGTAAGTTTGTATGATTTCTAAGCTTTATGATTTATATCATTGAATTGCTTAGTATAATGTACAATGTTATTATGAAAAATGTTTAATGTTATGTTAAACAAAAAAATTAATGAGATCAAGCATGAGAAAGCCCCGATTGAAGTTGAGTAACTTAGGATACTCGATCTACCACATGAAACAAGAAAGTCTGTATAAGACCAAGCCGAGGCATGGCATCGGCAAGCAAGCAAGATATCGTGTAATTCCAAGGCTAGCTTGGCATTGAATAAGATATCATGTAAGTCCAAGGCAAGCTTGGCATTGAATAAGTTATCATGTAAGTCCAAGGCAAGCTTGGCATTCAGTAAATTATCATGTAAGTCCAAGGCAAGCTTGGCATTGAACAAGTTATCATGAAAGTCCAAGGCAAGCTTGGCATTGAACAAGTTATCATGTAAGTCCAAGGCAAGCTTGGCATTGAACAAGTTATCATGTAAGACCAAGGCAAGCTTGGCATTGAAAAGTTATCAAGAGAAAGAGATCCCATATAAGTCCAAGTTAAGGCATGGCATTAGTGAGAACAAGAAAGACTTTGTATAAGTCCATGTTAAGTCATGGCCTCGAAATTTAGATGAGATTTAGTATCCTCGGTTATTCATATAAATTCATTGGGCCAACGAGCTAAGCTCAAATGAGATAACAAGAAAGCTAAGTAAGCAAAGTTATTATCAAGTGAAAATGAGTATTATTCATTTTATGAATGATGAATCAGAGATTATGATTATTATGTTAAAGTATGTTGATCAATGTGATCAAGTGATACAGGTACCTTGTTTACCTCTCAAGTATGAGACTAGTAAGTTTCATGAGACATGTAAGAATCAAGTATGAGTAAGTAAGCTTTATAGCTGAAATTTATGATGCCATTGTTTATGTCAAACGGTTTATATTAAGCAAGTATGTTGCTATGTGCATTATGCAAACTTACTAAGCTAAATGCTTACATCTTTTATTGTTTCTTTCTATGTAGTCCCGCCAAGCTAACTTGTGGATCGTTGAAGTCGGAGCTCGAATCACACTATCAACCGCTATTTTGGTACAGCCAAGTTGTTTTTATTAAGTATGGCATGTATAGGAAACATTTCATTTTGAGTATATGTCTTAGAAAGGGCAAAAGCATGGGCTATCAAGTTTATTATTATTCTTTTGTAAATGGCTAAATGATTGGCCAAGATTGACTATGTATGTATGTTATTGATATCAATGGAGCATGTTATATTGTTCATTAAAGTTGTAGTGATTTGAGTTTTTAAGATAGTATGAATTTGCTCTTGATTTCAGGGTGGCAATTGGCTTGGTAAATAGCCTCTAAGTGCCCACACGGTCGGACACACGGGCGTGTGTCTAAGCCATGTGTACCCTGCACCATTGCACCTTAAGTCAGAATATCAAGTTGTAGTACACGGTCTAAGTCCACGGGCGTGCCATGGCCATGTGTTATAAGTCAGAATGCTAAGGTTTTTCACACGGGCCAGGACCACGGGCGTGCCATGGCCCTGTGAAGTTCGGCAAGAAGCTCGAGTTTTAAGCACGGTTAGGAGACATGGCGTGTCTCGGAGTTTACACTGGCGTGTCCCAACTCACATGGGCGTGTGACCCTGTTTGATGAAAAGTTTTCGATTGAGTTCTGAAAGTTTACGGACATGAGTTTAAGGCCTCGTAGGCCCATGAAAAGTACAAGTTGATTAAGAAAGATAAGTTCTTAATTCGGAACGAAATTTTATAGCCCGTAAGTACTTGATTAAGTAAGTTCAAGCGTAGTAACTTCTCGTATCCGGTCTAAGCCTCGGACTCGGGTATGGGGTGTTACATCAATCATTCTCAACCATGATATACACTATCTATCATTAACAATTTGTAAGTATGAATGCATTGTTTATGCATAGACTTACCTCGATACTCAAAAGTATAGAAACGTGCAATTAGTCCACCACTTTGCTCTTACCTCGGTTTCGATCTGGGCTTTGTCTTTCTTGATCTATAATGAATAAATCAGCTTATTCAATACACACATTGACCAAAATGACCCACATCTCATACTTTGGCAAAATTACTCTTTTGCCCAAATCTTTCTCATAATTACACTATTGCCCCCAAGGCTCGTAAAGCGATTTTTATTCAACTTTCTAGCCTTTCATGCTTAGCCAAATCACTTACTCAACTAAAGCAATCATCAATTCTCATCACAACACACATGTATGACCAAACTCAAGATTTTTACAAACTAGTCCCTACATGCATTTTCTATGGAAACTCATTTAGCAAAAGATGTTTCTACTACATCAAGCTTTCATAATCTTCCATAAAACATCAAAATACATGCATGTCATACATGGCCACATTTTTGAGCATCCATCATAGCTCATAAATAGCTAGAAATAGCTTACTCATGCAACAAGGACTTCAAAAATACAAAGAATATAAAAAACGAGGCTAGATGCACTTACTAGCAAGCTTGAAATTTTTGAAGAACCCTAACAATGGCTCTTGAAAATTTCGGCAGCCTTGGAGAAGAAGATGAGTGAATTTTGTCATCTTTTCTCCTATTTTAATCACTTAATTGATAAATGACCAAAATGCCCTTTTTGATAAACTTTCTATTTTAACTCATCCATGCCCAAATTTGTCCAAAAATTAGAAATTGGGAAAATTGCTATTTAAGGACCTCTAATTAATATTCTAAAGCTATTTCACACAAATAGCTTCTAGAATCTCATATTTTGCAACTTTTTCAATTTAGTCCTTTTGGACAATTCAACCGCAATTTCACAAAATTGCTTCATGAAACTTTCACACTAGCATGCATTCATAGCATAAACCTCAAAAACTCATTCATATACCTCAGATTTGTGGTCTCGCACCACTATTCCGACTAGGCCCTAAATCAGGATTTTACAAGCTCCTCGCAGCTGGTCAAACAGATCGTCTATCCTTGGTAATGGGTACTTGTTCTGAATCGTCAATTTATTCAATTGACGATAATCAATACACATGCGCATTGACCCATCCTTCTTCTTCACAAACAATACTGGTGCTCCCCAAGGAGACACACTCGGTCAGATAAATCCTCAGTCCAGTAACTCTTGGATTTGAGCCTTTAATTCCCCCAGCTCTTTCGGCGCCATCCTATAAGGGGCGATGGACACCGGAGCCTTTTTCAGTAGGAGCTCAATGCCGAATTCAACCTCACGACTTGGAGGCAACCCCGGAAGCTCTTCAGGAAATATATCCAGAAACTCCTTTACTGTCCTGACATCCCCAACAGAAAAACCCTTAACATCAGATGTGCTGACATAAGCTAGGAACGCCTCGCAACCTTTGTGACCCAGCTTCTCGGCCCTTAATGCTGAGATTACATTAGATAAATAATCCCTTCGCTCCCCTATCACGACCACCTCCTCAACCTCTGAAGACTTCAATACAATACGCTTAGCGGCATAATCCAGATTTGCACGGTGTTTCACTAACCAATCCATGCCCAAAATGAGATCGAACTTGCCAAATGGCAGTTCCATCAAATCCGCCGGAAAGACAACCCATTGGACCTCTAGGGGCACATCTCTAAACAGTTTATTCACTCTAACTGACTGTCCCAGTAGACTAATCACTGACATTTCCCTATCAGTAATTTCAAACTGTATGCCCAATGTTCCAGACACAGTACATGCAACATACGAGTGTGTAGACCCAATATCAATTAAAGCGGTAAATGGTACATTATGAATGAGAAACGCATGCAGCTTATGACATCGGGCGCGCCGCCATCCTATCGGCCACGAAGATAAACCAATGCTGGTTGTCTCGCCTCTGTGTTACCAGCACCTCTGCCCAGTGCTCCACGACCTCGTCCTACCCCTTTTCCCCCTCTGGGTGGACCACGGCCTCTCGGTGGCTCCTAACCTCCTCTCCCTGGCTGCACATAGCCCTGACCTGCAGCTTGCATCTGAACGGGCCCCCGAGGACAATATCTAACCTGATGATCCTTGGACCCACATCTGAAGCACCCCCCAGTTCTTTTCCAGCACTCTCCCAAATGAGGTCTCCCACACTCAATGCAAGGTTGCGGTCGACCAGCAATAATCGGAACCCCAGCTCAGGCTGGCCCATCAAACCTAGGCCTCTTCTTAGGCCCACCAGAAGAACTTGAGGGCCCAAAATCCCTCTTATTTACGCCCCTCTCCTTCTCACGGTTTTGACGCTCAGAGCGTTTCACATCCTCGGTAATCTTTGCCTTTTCAATCAGGGCAGCAAAGTCCCTTTCCCTCTTCGGGGCTATTAGTACCCGCAACTCATCCCGGAGACCATCCTCGAACCGCACGCATCGCTCATACTCAGTCGCGACTATGCCCCGAGCATACCGGCTCAACCGCAAAAATTCTGCCTCATACTCTGCTACAGACTTATTTCCCTAAAATAGACTCAGAAATTCCTTCCTCCGAGCATCCACATAACTTGCCCCGACATATTTTCCTTGGAAGGCCGTCTTAAAGAAGTCCCATGTCAAACGGTCAGCCTGCGTGCCTTCTCTCACGGTAAGCCACCATTGATATGCCTCATCTCGTAGTAAAGACACTGCTCCCTTTAGTTTTTACTCCACCTTACAATCGAGATCATCCATTATTCGCTCGACAGCCTCCAACCAATTTTCTTCTACATTCGGAGCTACACTAGAAACGCCCCTGAAAATTTTCGCCCCATTTGACCGGAGTCGTTCAGAGATTGACCCTCGGCCCACTGACCCAGTACTTGCTCCAGCAACCCTTTCCAAAACCCGTAACATCGCCTGGGACAGAGCATCATCCCCATCGGCTCGGTCATGAGACCCCGTCTCAGTCACTGGTGAGGATAGCGCCTCCCTATCAGGCATATGTCCTGATGCTGAGGACCCAACCCTAGCACCTCGGCCTCTACCACGGCCACGTGTACCTCTTCCGCGACCTCTTGTGCTCATATCGATGTAGCGTATTTATCTGATTAAAAATTTTTATGAATCAGCTTATAGTTTTCATAATCGTTAACAAATATTTTATGAAAAGCAGTAATTAGGGTTGTTCTCGTAGATCGAATTTACTACAGTTTCAAGTCTCCTATAGTCTCAGTTTCCCTAACTAAAGAGTTTCAGTATGCTACTACTATCCCTTGTAGTTTCTCAGTATAGTCATTTCAGTACATTACAGAGTACAGTGTTAGGGAACTTACGGATTTGGTGCCGGAGACTCGGTGTGCCACACTTTCAGTAACATCATTACTTTCTAAACCAAAATTTAAACAAATTAGGAGAAATTTTCAAAACCCACTCCACAGCCGAGTTTTGCAATCGAGCTCTAATACCATTAAATGTAACACCCCAAACCCGGCCTAGACGTTATGACCAGATCTAGCGTGTCACATCAAAGTGATGTTTGAAAACAATGCTTTCATCGAACACGCTTCTTACAATTTAAAACTTTCTACCATTTAAAACCTCAGATTTCGTTGCTTACTTATTAAAACACGATTTACTCAAAGACATTCTCTCGCAGAATATTATTATTTTTAAAGCCTTGTTTGTTGCGGAAGTTTAATTCAAAATAGTTGCGAATACGTGATTTTTTGAAAACAGTAGTTATTGTTTTAAAATCCCATGTTTAATAGACTTTGAGGTTGAAATTTTAAAGAAGCACCATATAAAAGTTAAAAATCCCAAATGGCCTTATTACAAAATTATTAACCCAATAAATTAATCTAAAATAAAATAAAGTTGCTAGGTTTAACTTTAAAGCCAACCGGACGTGTGGCCACCTCCGAGTCCCTCTCAGCTCCAAATCCTCTAAGACTGGGGATTACCTGCACAGTTAAACATAAAGGGTGAGTTACGAGAACTCAGTGTGTAAACCCCTATTACGGTCACAGTCTGGGCCCGAGCCCATATGGTATCAGTCTGGGCCTAAGCCCTATTCGGCAACAGTCTGGGCCTAAGCCCTAAATCATATCAATGCAACCGGACATGTAACCCAACCCTTAAAAGCCAACTCACCACCCGTACCAACCATCTCTCCATGTGGGGACCAAGTCGACCCATCCAGCCAACACACCGCCCGTACCAACCAGCTCTCCATGTGGGGACCATGTCGACCCACCCAGCCAACTCTCCAATAATGCAGTCTAGCTGCTAACAACGATATACGTGGCTGAGCCACTAGGATCAGAATACGTGGCGATGCCACTATAACGGTACTTCCCCCAAATCAGAAAAACCCACCCCAATGCAGTATGTCATGTCATAACTAATCCATATGCAGTGCATCCCAATCATAATCAATCATACAATTAATACACATACCATACTGATACTACCACTAAGGGTACGACGGCCATTTAGACGGTTAGGGGTAAAGCGGTCATCTCACCCCTTAAGGCATCTCGGTAATTTTTCCCATCGAAGGTATTTCGGTAACTTTACCCATAGAGGGTATTTTGGTAATTTTACTCCTATAACGGCCTTTCCGGAGGGCTACAGTCGCCTCGAGCGACATGGTTGCTCTTTTTGATCGAAACGGTGTAATTGGGCCAAAGCCCAATTTTTGGCCCAAGTGGGCCCACACACTCGTGTGGTCCATTCGGCCCAATTCGGCTACGATTCTGCGAACCTCGTAGCCACATCTATTACCCGGCACTTACCATGGATTTCGCCCATGTGGGCCCATTAGCCCATTGGGCCCACTTAGCCCACTTCGGCTCAACAAGGCCCATTACAGCCTCAGTCCCACGAGAGAGTTCGTGACACTCCCAACAGTCTATCGCCAACACTTGTGGCTCGGTTTATCTCTACGAGCGCTCGCACGCTCGAGTGATCTCAGATGTCGATATTTTAGCTTTTCGGTATTTCGACTTTTAGACGATTCATAGAACATCGCATTAACAGAATAAACAGGGGTGTGAGATTACACACTTTGATTACGAGTGTGCCGCCAATCCCTTAGCACCGATCCTATGTTAGACAAGATCAACAGTTAGTCAAGCGATTAAGAGGATTATCCTCCCATTACACAACAAAACTAAAACCCCATTAACACCTACCTTGCTTCACCGGGTTTTGCTAAGCTCTTTTTGAATTTCAGTGAAGATTAGGAATCCCTGAAAATATCTTGCGATACAAAGCACCCTTATAAAAAGACTTTGAACAAAGATGTGGTTAACATCCACCCTTGACAAAAACAAAGCGAAAGTGCTTACTTGCTCAAGGCTGAGAGTACGAATCGATTGCTTTCGAGCGCTTGTCCCTTCCTACTCCTTGAGTGACCCTATCACCAACCCACATCAAACTTAAGAAGAAGGGAAGATTCGGTAGTAGGGAGAAAAACTAGAAAACGGTTAGTACTACTTATTCTTAGATTCAGCAAAGACAGATTCCTTTGAGCAAAAAGGAGTTGAACATGAACGGCCCTCAGAGATGCAAGTAAACTAGAGAGAAGTAGAGGTTAACTTCAGCTCACTCAAGGGAACAAAAGGTGTGGCGTTGAGAAGGAGGCGAAATATGGATTCGGCTAACTTGAAGAGAACAAAGAAACAAAAGTGGAAAGAAAAGGGAATGTTAAATTCGGCCAAAGAACCTTAGAGAAGGAAAGAAGTGTAGGCAGAAAGCGGACAGCAATTGAGGAAATAATCAATGAAACGAAAACCCGAATGGTAAAAAAAAAATTGCCTAAGATGTCGCCTATGAGAGAAAACCCGAAATGAACAAAAGGAGAAGTAGCACAACACAAAGAAACTTTCGGTTTGCACTCACACTCAAGTTGCCAAAAATGCTTCCTATTACCCCTCTCTAGCCGAAATTCTCACTTAGCCACACTCCCAATTTCGGCCAACACTCCCACTCTCATCACTTCCTTGATTTTCTCCACTATTTCCTCCTTGGATCACTCCTAGCCTCCCATACAAACTTGCTGACCCAGTCTTCAACCACCTCTGTAGAGTTGGATCCAAACTCTACCTCTTGCTCCATCAATTCATAAAATAAATGTCCCATTTTGTTAGTCATGGGATTCGAACCCCTCTCTCATTTCCCTCCTAATAACGCCACAGCCATCATGCCACAAGCTCACTTGTGACACTTAAACGCACACAGATATACTTAAGTCCCATCAAAATGTACCTCTCCCCTTAAGGGCCAAACACTAAAATTTTTCTAAAGCTCGGACTCAACCCAGGCCTCCTTAGGACCCCCAAACACACTCAAATAGCTAGCCGTTCAAGCACAACATGAATTTAAGCAAAATTACAAACCCCTAACTTTTGGGGTGTTACATGGTCTTACACTGGCTCTCATAATGTGGCTGATGACATGTCCCGGACATGGTCTTACACTAGCACACATATCACCCAAATGTCATGGCATGGATATCCAATCTATTCCTAAGGTTCAACCGGGAGTTTTTACTACATCAATTCTCATCATGCATATTCACAACAATAATTATACACTTTATGCCATATCAATTATTCAATACATAGTAACAATAAAATCGTATTATTTACGTACAACTTACCTCGGTATACAAAATATAGGCGACTAGTTCGATTTAGTCCAATAGCTTGGTTTTCCCCCGGTCTAAGTCCAAATTCTATTTTTCTTGATCTATAATGACAAAATTTACTTATTTAATCACCACAATAATCAAGACATTCCAAAATTCCTACTTTGGCAAAATTACCATTTTGCCTTTAGACTTTCACATAATTATGATTTTGCCCCTAGGCTCGTAAAACAATTTTAATCAAATTTCGACCTTTTACAAGCCTAGCCGAATCTTTATTGCTCTTATAGCAACTCAAAATTTTCAATTATTTTACACATCTACTACCTATTTTATAAACTTCACAAAATAGTCCTTTTAGGTGTTTTCATGAAAATCCATTTCACAAAAGTTGTTTATTGAACAACCAAGATTCATTCTCTTCCATAAAATTTCAGAAAACAACATGAATACTCACATGGTAAAATCCTATACTCTCAACCATTTTGCAAAATAGTCCCTCCATTAGTTAGCTTAAGCTACAAGGGTCACAAAAATACAAAAATCATCAAGAATGACCATCAAAAACACTTACTTGCAAGGGTGAAGAGTTGCTAAAATTTCAAGCTTCCAAAACCCTCATTTTTGCTGAAAATTTCAGTGGAGAGGAGGAAGATGAATGGTGATATATTTTTCTCTTTATTTTATTTTATTTTATCAATTAAGTCACCTAAAATCTACCTAACCTTTGACCAATTTCATGAATTAAAAATTCATGTCCAGCCACCACTTTTATTGGTCTATTTACTCAATAAAGACCTCTACTTTAGTTTTCCATAGCTATTTAACACTTTTAGCTTGTAGAACAAAACTTTCGCACTTTATGCGATTTAGTCCTTTTTTAAAATTAAGCATGCAATCACTAAAATTAAGTCACCAAAATTTTCATGCACTCATATAATCATGTTATAACACATAGAATAATATTAAAATAATTTCTCCATCCTCAAATTTGTGGTCTCGAAACCACTATTCCGACTGGGCCCAAAATCGAGCTGTTACAGCCGGTGCGTTGCAAAGTCCGAATGGCATCTTTCTGTACGCAAATGTGTCGAATGGTCATGTAAAAGTGGTCTTTTCTTGGTCCTCTAGTGCAATTGGGATTTGGAAGAAACTTGAGTATCCATCAAGACAACAAAAGTGAGTTTTACCAGCTAAACGCTTAAGCATTTGATCTATAAAAGAAAGAGGGAAATGATCTTTTCTAGTATAAAAATTCAACTTCCTCTAATGCAGACACGCCACCTATTTTGCACTCGGGTTGGTACCAAGTCACCCTCAGCATTTTTCTTTACTGTCACGACCGTTTTCTTGGGTACGACTTGCATCGAACTTACCCATCTGCTGTCTGAAATGGGGTAGATTATGTTAGCATCCAGTAGCTTGATTATTTCATTTTTTACCACTTCCATCATATTCGGGTTCAACCGTCTTTGTGCCTCTCGCTTTGGTTTCGTGTTTTCCTCCAAATAGATCTTGTGTGTGCATGTCAAAGGGCTTATCCCTTGTAAGTCAGCAATGGTCCAGCCAACCGCCTCCTTATGATTTTTTAGTACCTGGATCAAACTTTCTTCTTCAAGCTTGGAGAGTCTATTTGAGACTATGGTCGGTAGGGTATTATCTTTCCCCAAAAATGCATACTTAAGATTCTCGAGAAACGGTTTCAATTCCAAATTTAGAGCCTGTATAACAGCCCGATTTAGGGTCTAGTCAGAATAGTAGTTTCGAGACCACAAATCTGAAGTACAAATATTTATTTTATGATTTTTTTAAGGTTCATGATATGGTTCCTTGATTGTGTGAAAGTTTCGTTGAGAAATTTTGTTGGTAAAGTGTCCAAATTGACTTTTAGGACTAAATTGCAAAAGTTGCAAAATGTGTGTTCTAGAATCTTTAAGTATGAAATATTTATGGATTCTTAATTAGAGGTCCTTAAATAGAAATTTGACCAATTTCTATTTTTATGGACAAAAATGGACATGTTTAGGAAAAATTTCAAAGAAAGGCTTTAGGGGCATTTTGGTCATTTGGTTAATAAAAGAATAAAAAGGGATAAATCGAGTCAAAATTGGTGTCCATCTTCTCTCCTTGGCCGAATTTTACAAGACACCATAGCTAGGGTTTTCTTCAACTTTCAAGCTTGATTGTAAGTATATCCTAGCCTCGTTTTTAATGCTCTTTATGTTTTTTAAGTCGTATTCACCCGATCTTTCTATTTCTACCATTGTTTTGAAGTAAGGTTCATGTTTAAAATTTTACTCATGTATGACATGTATGTATTTTGATGTCAAATGGTAGAAAATGCATGTTTGGTGTATGATAAACGACTTCTGCTAAGTGATTTTCGGTAAAAATGTCAAAAAGGACTTATTTGAAAAAGTTGTAAAATGGGTAGTAAAAATCTGATTTGATGAAAAATGTGGGCTGTTATGAGCATGATTTAGGTTCGGCTAGGCTTGGGATTCAAGGAAAATGGATAGATTTCATTTTACGAGCCTATGGACTAAATTGTAAAAATGTGAAACTTTAGGGGCAAAAATGTAATTTTTGCCATAATGAGATTTTGCGCTGATTTGAATAGTATAATGATTAAATGAGATGAATGTTGTAACACCCCATACTTGATTCCGAGTCTAAACCCGGATACGAGACATTACTATGCTTGAACTTCCTTAAACATGTACTTACGGGCTATAAAATTTTGTTCCAAATTAAAAACTTCTCTTTTTTAGTCAATTCATTCGTATCGTGGGCCTACGAGGCCTTAAACTTGCATTCGGAAACTTTACGAGTTAAAAGAATCTCTTCTTTAAAGCAGAGGCCACACGCCCGTGTAGAATGAGACACGCCCGTGTGTAGACACACACGCCCATGTTCAACAACCGTGTTTAAAAACCCAAGCATTCTGCCAAATGTCCCACGGTTAAGACACACACCCATGCAGTTTGGGAACACGCCCGTGTGCCTTTAAGACATGCCCGTGCCTTCCACCCGTGGTCGAAACTGACTAAACCCAGACAGTCTTGACACGCCCGTGGGCCTAAACCGTGTTCTATACCTTGATATACTGACTTATTCAACACGGCTTAGGAACACGCCCATGTGTTGGTCGTGCGTACCAAACGACTTGAACAAACGGCCGTGTGATCAGCCCGTGTTCTATTCTAACTTAAGGCACTAAGGTGCAGGGTGTACACGGCCTAGACACACGCCCGTGTGTCTATCCGTGTGGGCACTTATATGCTATCTACCAAGCTTTTTTCCACCCACATTTGCATACATTCATACCTCATCGCATAACTACACATAGTATTAACATTACTCTTGAATTATAGACATTTGATTATAAAAGAAATAAGGTCTTTATCCCATACACAAGGGAGAACTAGTTCCCATTTTATTACAGACAACTTAGGCCATCATCTATGGCTATACACGATTAGACTTCATCAACTTTAAACGAATCCCTATACATGCCATGACTCATAAGGACTTGATACCTCATACCGTGCGTCTGCTCGATAGTGTGAAACATCTCCGGTGATCTCATAAGAAATAAAACCTATAAGAGATGAGAAAAGCAAAGGAGTAAGCAATAATGCTTAGTAAGTTCATCTGCATAATGTGTCAAATATCGAGATTCGTTGAATATACATAATTACAAAATGTAACAAAAAATTTCTCTCATAAACTCATGATTACTTACTCAACTATTCTTGAAACTTACTCATTTCATCTCTTATCACATTCTTACCATGTCACAAGCCAACAACTCGTACTGAATAGCGTTCATTCTTGCACTGATCATCACTTAATCACATGCAACAACACATCAAGCATTCTAGATAAACCGCTCATTACTATTAATCTCTCGGTGGTTTCGCACTTAGCCCACCATTGAACCTCTAATAGGGCAGTATCGCACACAGCCCACCAATAATAATATGGTTGATGGTATCGTACACAGCCATCACTATCTTCAATAAGGTGATATCGCACATAGCTCACCGTTATTTACTTTCATGGATATTAATCCACAAGTATATATCTATTTCAAATGTTCATTCGAGAACATCCTCACATGCTTCTATTCTTACTTAACTAGCTATGATACTCGTTCTCATTCACACAGTGCATCAATTACACATACCCCACTAGGGGTTCATCATGCATAAAATTCATCTCAATTCAGTTCTACACATACTTGTGCTACTCATGGTACAACCACACACATTCAACATATACATTGAACCATTCGAATTGTTAAATAACTCTCTTGAGTCTCATGAACATAGTTCTCATTGTCATCATACCCCAATTGGGTCTTACATACATTAACATATCGATGCCATGTCCCTGACATGGTCTTATACGAATTCTTACACCGTGCCCATATTCTAATATGGTCTTACTCGAGACTTTATCCATCGTCCTATCAAGCTATACACCTTTCCCATTACTCTAAATTCAATTCCATTGACATCTCATCAAGAGACATTTCATACATTCATATAGTAATATAAATTCCATACAACATTGGAATACTAAATAAACTTATACATAATTGCAACATTCGCACATGAACTTACCTCGATGCTGAAAGGGCCAGAAAAAAGGAACTTTTGCCTACCATTTCTCTTTTCACCCGTTCTAGGTTCGAACTCGATTTCTTTAATCTAGAACAACAGAATTTACCGATTTAATCACTTATAAATCATTATATATCATAATCTACACTCTGGGCAAAAATGACTATTTTGCCCCTACACTTTGGCAAAATTACGATTTTGCCCCTAGGCTCGTAAATAAATTTTTATCACATTTTCTTATTAAACCAACCTAACTGAACATTTAATCCTCTTAAAACTATCCACAATTCCAACTATTTCATGCCTTAATGAACAATTTACAACTTTTACATTTTAGCCCAAAATAGGTGTTTTCATGACAACACCTTTCACAAAAGTTGTTTATCATCATCCTATCATTCATTTTCTTCCATAGAACTCATCAACCAACATAAAACCTAACATGTTAAGTCCCTAGACTTTCAACCATTTTGCAAAATAGTCCCCTCATTAGCTAGCTTAAGCTTTGGGGACTCTAAAAGTACAAAAATTATCAACTAAAGCCATCAAAATCACTTACTTGAAGAGAAGATGAGTTGCTGAAAATTTCAAGCTTTCAAAACCCCCTCTTTGCTGGTATTTTCGATGGAAAAATGGTGAAGATGATAAGTGTTATCATCTTTCTTCTTATTTTATTTTAATTATAAAATAAGTCACCAAAACCCGACCTAACCAATTGACCATGTCAATTCTTGTCCCTATGGCCGGCCACTCACTTAAAAAAAGGCCAAATTGCACATTTGGGACCTCCAATTAATAATCCATAGCCATTTGGCACCTCTAGCAAATAAAATAGGACTTTAGCACTTTATGCGATTTAGTCCTTTTTAGCGATTAAACTTGAAATCACTAAAATTAAAGCAGCAAAATTTCCATGCATCCTCATAAACATGTTATAACACATAAACTCTCATGAAAATAATTTTCTCTAACCTCGAATTAGCGATTTCGAGATCACTATTCTGACTAGCCCCTAAATCAGGCTGTTACAATTCTCCCCCCTTTAGGGATTTTCGTCCCCAAAAATCTTATCAGGTGGAGTTGCCACTATCATTCTTAAAACGTTTCCATCAACTCTTCAAAATCACAAACCCCACTTATCTTCAAGTTTCTCTTCTCAACAACCTTTAAACTATAATACAAAAGGTCGAAACGTAACCTAAGACCTAGGTTATTCTTCCTCCAGGACATATGCACTATAATACGAAATGACATATTCGAATGACATCCCCCCCTCTTGGGGACTATGTCAAACCAAATTCGAAATCTATAAGGTTTCATCTCACTTCCTCATTAAAGCATTCACCGACTTTAATACTCTTGACTTATACACTTTAAAAGCTCAGCCTTTAGTGGTCAATTACATCTGACCATAAACTCAATCATATCGTGAAATGTACTCTATTGTCAAAACATTTATGCTCATAACTGTACTTCCTTATTCTGGCATTTGTAGATATGCTACTACTAAATCTCATACTAAAACTTCTGCATAAGTTCTAGATTCATTATCATTCAAATTCTATCTCAAGAAATCATCAGCAACAGAAAACTTATACAACCTGATATTATCATCTCAAATAAACTCATTCGGAGCTTATTTAAAATACCATTCACTATCTCATTTCTGAACCTTTTTGTTCTGAAAAGAAAGCTCGCTCTTGTCATTAACTTGTTGGAACTAGGATATTACCAACTAGGATCAGCCGAGTAACTAACTCGCATTGTTTAACATGGATCATTCATTCAGACATTTGTACCATTTCTACTATCCGAAAGTATTACAATAACTATACCTGTCATTGTATTAGCTCTAGTCGTTTCACTGCTTCATTTTCAAAATCTTCTGTAGTATATGATACTCTTTCATCATTAAAAATTCAGAAAATACACATCGATGATCTCAATACTAGAGCTTTCAAATAAACAGTTCCTTCAATAGCTTTCAACTCAACCATTTTGGTTTGAACATTTCGATGAGAATATCTTTATATCATGCTCCCTACTCATGTACACACAGAATTTTATTCTCTTCACTGATTCATGCGTGAATATATATACAGAACTTGAATCATATCTCAATACATTAATCTACTCTTTCCTCCATACTGAGAACATATTTCTAGCACACTCTCATCTAAGTTTCTCTTGCTGTGCTAATCTAAAACCTTTACTAACATCATATCGCATGATAGTAGGGACCTCTTGATCGAATTCATTTACTCTATTCGGTTTACTCGAAAACCCAACCCACAACGTGAAACTTGTGATTTCACTTCTTATACTAGAATCATCTCCAACTTCTCCCTCAAAGTACCCGAATAGGGTTACGAGGAGATAGAGGAGTGTCGACTTCAATTAACTAAGTCGACAACCGTTTTGTCTGATTTTTACTATCAGCAAACATTCTCACACAATCACAATTTATGAAATGAATAACTACATCAGCCCTGAAAGGCAACAGATATTTATACATAATACTCACGGAGATTATTATAATCCATCCATGGCATTAACTAATCATGCACAACAACAGGCTTTGAGCTAACTTATTCAAACTTGCCATTTATTTAGTACATATCGTGCCACACATCATACTCATTTCTTCTTGACTCGTTCACGAGTGTCTATAATTTACCCATTCCCATGACTTTAGTACAATTCCCATTTCTACCTCTAGACTCATCTATGTGTCCCATTGATCACTAGAGATAATCAAGGACGCATATTCATCGACATTCATGTAGGTACAAGGCCAATGCCACATCCACGAGGTGGTCTTATATAGAGTTTCCTCTAAATGCCAATGCCATATCCCGGATAAGGTCTTATATGGACTTCCATATCAAATATCGTTGCCATATTCTAAATATGGTCTTCCACAACTCTCATATTCATTACCGAAGCCATATTCCGGATATGGTCTTATACGGGATCTCAACTCAGTGCTGAGGCCATGTCCCGGTCATGGTCTTATACGGAACCTTATCTCTTTCATATATCAATAATAACCCTTTTCATTTTAGTCCTCTATGACTTCAATCTCATGTTCAACAACAATTACTCTATTTAGTAGAGTATTATGTATCAGCGTGATACAAAGCATTCTCAATTATGCTAGCATAAATTTTGCATTAATCACACGTAGACTTATTCAACTTGACTCTCATAACATCTCATCATAATTTAATAGTGGTAAGGGGGTGAAGTCATAAGGCCCCTAACTTGATTCTTGTGACTATATACATATGATTTAACTTTCATCGTCAATGAGATATCATTATAGTCACACAACTCACTCCAAGTGAGTTTTCACATTTTTCATGCCACAATTGTTTCTATCTTCCATACTTTCGAACAGTGACTTTACTTACTCAAGTTCCATATTAATATCTACTTGAGTATTCAACATTTGATTTTACTTCCTCTTACGATTGCTTATCAATTTAGAGAATGTCTTACGGGTTTTGAGTACGTCGTTTACTTGATCGCCATAGTCCAACTATTATTTTACATGTCGTCACGATGTCATAGCCTCGCTATGGTCTTACACAAAATCTTATATCGATATCGACGCCATATCCCAAATATGGTCTTACATGATCTCATACCGAAGCCAGGTCCCAGACGTGGTCTCACTCGAGATTACTATTTGATGTCGATGCCATATCCCAGATATGGTCTTATACGGGATCTCACAACAAATATCGATGCCACATCCCAGATATGGTCTTATACGAGATCATACATAGATGTCGATGCCATGTCCCGGACATGGTATTATACAAGATCTTTCTTTGGTGCTGAAGCCATGTCCCAGACATGGTCTTACACTAGAACACGTATCAACGCCGATGCCATGTTCCAAACATAGTCTTACACCGGCCCTTATAATGTGGCCGATGCCATGTCCCAGACATGGTCTTACACTAGCACACGTATCAACGCTGATGCCATGTTCCAAACATGGTCTTACACTGGCCCTCATAATGTGGCCGATGCCATGTCCCAGACATGGTCTTACACTAGCACACGTATCATCACCAATGCCATGTCCCAGACATGGTCTTATATGGGATTTCCTCTAGGTGCCAACGCCATATCCAAGATATGGTCTTACATGGGGTGACATGTACCGCCATGGTCTTATTCATCATTTTATCATTGGACGACCGTACTCATATCCTGCATTTTACTCTTACTGCTTTTCACATACATCATGGTACTTACTAGTCTCATGCTTGTAAGGT
This sequence comes from Gossypium sturtianum, assembly GCA_025698515.1. NCBI lineage: Eukaryota > Viridiplantae > Streptophyta > Magnoliopsida > Malvales > Malvaceae > Gossypium > Gossypium sturtianum. Next base: position 68,884 of record JAOWAD010000075.1, on the reverse strand, counting down.
AAACAAGGTACCTGTAACACTTGATCACATAGATCAGTATACCTTACTATAATAAACATAATCTTAGCATCATTATTCATAACATGTATTATACTTGTTGGTCAGCCTTAACTAGCATGGCATAAAATCAACTTTGCTACTAACTTTCTTGCTATCTCATTTAAGCTTTACTCTTTTGCCCGATGAATTACTGTGAATGACTGAGGATACCGAATCTTATTTCACATTTAACTCGATGCCAAAGCCATATCCCAAATATGGTCTTACATGTGATCTCTACCTCATGATAGCTTTTCAATACCAAGACTTGTCTTGGACTTACATGACAACTTGCTTGATTGCCGATGCCATGTTTTGACATGGTCTTATACGGACTTTCTTGTCTCATGTGGCAGATTAAGTATCCTAAGTAATTCATTTTCAATCGGGGCTTTCATATACATGCTCTTAATAACTTCTTTGTTTAATAAATCATTAAACAATTTCATGGAAATAATGCGCATATAAAAACATCATAAGCAATTCAATGAAATATTCATGAAGCTTGGAAATCATACAAACTTATTGGAATTAGCTCGGTTGGGAATCATCACTATCTTAACAAAACAATTTCATTGGAGCTGGGAGACATCACACTATCACGGTCCACTTATGGCATGTATAGCTAGACTCTTACTCACGCTAGGTTAGTCCTAGAACCGACTAAACCATAGCTCTGATACTACTAAATGTAACACCACATACCCAATTCTGAGGCTAAACTCGGATACGAGACATTACTATGCTTGAACTTCCTTAAACATGTACTTACGGGCTATAAAATTTTGTTCCAAATTAAAAACTTCTCTTTTTAGTCAATTCATTCGTATCGTGGGCCTACGAGGCCTTAAACTTACGTTTGAAAACTTTACGAGTTAAAAGAATCTCTTCTTTAAAATAGAGGCCACACGCCCGTGTAGAATGAGACACGCCCGTGTGTAGACACACACGCCCATGTTCAACAACCGTGCTTAAAAATCCAAGCATTCTGCCAAATTTCCCACGGTTAAGACACACGCCCATGCAGTTTGGGAACACGCCCGTGTGCCTTTAAGACATGCCCGTGCCTTCCACCCGTGGTCGACACTGACTAAACCCACACGGTCTTGACACGCCCGTGGGCCTAAACCATGTGCTATACCTTGATATACTGACTTATTCAACACGGCCTAGGCACACGCCCATGTGCTGGCCGTGCGTACCACACGACTTGAACAAATGGCCGTGTGATCAGGCCGTGTTCTATTCTAACTTAAGGCACTAAGGTGCAGGGTGTACACGGCCTAGACACACGCCCGTGTGTCTATCCGTGTGGGCACTTATATGCTATCTACCAAGCTTTTTTCCACCCACATTTGCATACATTCATACCTCATCGCATAACTACACATAGTATTAACATTACTCTTGAATTATAGACATTTGATTATAAAAGAAATAAGGTCTTTATCCCATACACAAGGGAGAACTAGTTCCCATTTTATTACAGGCAACTTAGGCCATCATCTATGGCTATACACGATTAGACTTCATCAACTTTAAACGAATCCCTATACATGCCATGACTCATAAGGACTTGATACCTCATACTGTGCGTCTGCTCGATAGTGTGAAACATCTCCGCGGTCTCCAACCTGAGCTAAGTAATAAAACTTATAAGAGATGAGAAAAGCAAAGGAGTAAGCAATAATGCTTAGTAAGTTCATCTGCATAATGTGTCAAATATCTAGATTCGTTGAATATACATAATTACAAAATGTAACAAAGAGTTTCTCTCATAAACTCATGATTACTTACTCAACTATTCTTGAAACTTACTCATTTCATCTCTTATCACATTCTTACCATGTCACAAGCCAACTACTCGTACTAAATAGCGTTCATTCCTGCACTGATCATCACTTAATCACATGCAACAACACATCAAGCATTCTAGATAAACCGCTCATTACTATTAATCTCTCGGTGGTTTCGCACTTAGGCCACCATTGAACCTCTAATAGGGCGGTATCGCACACAGCCCACCAATAATAATATGGTTGATGGTATTGCACACAGCCCTTCACTATCTTCAATAAGGTGATATCCGCATAGCTCACCGTTATTTACTTTCATGGATATTAATCCACAATTATATCTCTATTTCAAATGTTAATTCGAGAACATCCTCACATGCTTCTATTCTTACTTAACTTGCTATGATACTCGTTCTCATTCACACGGTGCATCAATTACACATACCCCACTAGGGGTTCATCATGCATAAAATTCATCTCAATTCAGTTCTACACATACTTGTGCTACTCATGGTACAACCACACACATTCAACATATACATTGAATCATTCGAATTGTTAAATAACTCTCTTGAGTCTCATGAACATAGTTCTCATTGTCATCATACCCCAATTGGGTCTTACATACATTAACATATCGATGCCGTGTCCCTGACATGGTCATATACGAATTCTTACACCGAGCCCATATTCCAATATGGTCTTACTCGAGACTTCAACCATCGTCCTATCAAGTTATACACCTTTCCCATTACTCTAAATTCAATTCCATTGACATCTCATCAAGAGACATTTCATACATTCATATAGTAATATACATTCCATACAACATTGGAATACTAAATAAACTTATACATAATTGCAACATTTGCACATGAACTTACCTCGATGCCGAAAGGGCCGGAAAAAAGGAACTTTTTCCTACCATTCCTCTTTTCACCCTGTAACACCCCTTACCCGAGACCGTTTCCGGAGTCGAGCATGAGGCGTTACTAGACTTAACTACTAATTCGGGGCATAAAAATTGAAACTATCCATCTGCGTCATGTTGTCTAAATTGACTATAACTCGAGTTACGAAACTCGAAATTTAGATCCATAAATTTTCCTTGAAAGTAGACTCATATATCTTCTTACTATAATTTTTAAAGAATTTTTCATGTGGCCATTTAGTAAAATTTATTCATTAAATTTTCCCCTGTTTCATTGTTCGATGGTTCTGACCTATCCTTACAAAAACTCAGTTATCACATTGTACAGAATTCAATTAATGTTCTCCTTTATTCCAATCAAAAATAGACTCATTGGGGGTCATAAGCATATAAAATATGCTCCATAATTATTTTGTACAATTTTTAATAATTTTTCTAAGATGGAATAGGAGATCACGAAGTCATTCAGAACTAGTCTCACTAAAATTTGAATATCTCATAATATAAAATTCCTTTGCCTACTCTGTTTCTTTCATATAAAAATAGACACAATAAGCTTTAATTATATATCCTATTCACTTTCTAATTCCATTTCTCCTATTTTTGGTGATTTTTCAAAATCACATCACTGCTGCTAACCAAAAACTGTTTCATTGCAAAATCATATAACCACATTACAAACATATTTACCATAAAACATACTTCCAAATTAAACTTAAGACAAGACCGAATATGCAACCATTAACATCATAATCAAGCCATTTTCGCATGGCTATATATATAATTTCAAAACCAACCATATCATAACTAGTCTATACATGCCACATAACCAATTCTTCAAGCATTTATTTACCGAAGCGAAAACTAGATAGTGTGATGAGATCTCCTTCGATGTCCAACCCGAGCAAGTCTCTGAATCTCTATAATCATAAGAAAAATACGCAAAGTAAGCTTCAAAAGCTTAGTAAGTTATAAGCAATTTCACAACAATAATGCATTATAACACTACACTAGCAAAGTCAGAATAATATACTCACGACCAAGGTTTATAACCATGACTTTAGTTCATGTATATATCCCAAAGGCCGAACTTCCAAACCTTCGATAATAGGTTTCACATGTATATATATATTTTACTTACCAAACTTATACTTGCACTTCAAACCCATATAAATCACATATTCAAGATTTAAAACTAATTAAATGAATTCTTTATACAAACTTCCACATGGCCGAATACAATATATAAAATTCATGTATAAATCAATGAGATTTTGTAAGCATTACTCCATGTCAACTCATATCAATTGAACTATAAAATTAATTGATACATTCCATCCAAACTAATTTATCACTCTTATTTGATTTCAATTAATATCATCTCATAATATCCACTTACCCAAAATTCAATCCAAGATATAAAAATTAATCGCACACTTAGTGCTCCTTGTCCGATTTCGCACACTTAGTGCATAACGACTGATTTCGCACACTTAGTGCTCGGTATTTTAAAATTTGCACACTTAGACTTCAAGATCTATACAATAGTCAAATAAACACACGTATAGTAAGCTAATATAGCTTAGTAAGTTATAAGCAAAAGGAAATATATACAACAAATCATTATACAATTTTAATCAATTCAACTTGATCATTAACCGGTTCATATAAGCATTACATATAGCATTTTACCATACAACAATATCATATTCATTAGATCTCCAAAACCGAATGATCACAAGCCCTATATCCATTTCAAACAAGCTCAAAGGTTAATAAATTTATCATATTTCCATAATTTAGTATACAAAAGCAACTTACCTCATTAGCACCACGTTATTCAATTTCCATGCATCACTTACCTACATGTCTCTTTTGGTTATATCCATTCATTGGTTCATGTCCTTGAGAGGTTCGATAATCCGCACACACAGTGCAACTCATGTAACGTATCGCACACTTAGTGCCGTTACTTGATAATTCGCTCACATAGTGCCATCTTCCGGTAATGTATCGCACACTTAGTGCCATTACTCATTTTCCGCACACATAGTGCCATTCAACCGATTTCGCACACACAGTGCTCGGTGTTTAAGCTCGCACACATAGTGCCATTCAACCGATTTCGCACACACAGTGCTCGGTGTTTAAGCTCGCACACATAGTGCCATTCAACCGATTTCGCACACACAGTGCTCGGTATTTAAGCTTGCACACATAGTGCCATCCAACCAATTTCACACACACAGTGCTCGGTATTTAAGCTCGCACACATAGTGCCATTCAACCAATTTCGCTTATTTTATTTCTATGATCAACATCACATTCAATTATATCATTGCCATATATATGCATCACATTCGGTTATATTCATTCCTCAATTCAATGTCACATTCGGGTATATCATTGACATATATATACACATCACATTTGAATGAACCAATGACATATATATATGCCTCTCATTCGGTTCTACTTTATACATTTATAAATAATACATTCGGCTATATTAAAAATCAGTATACATTCTTCCATTAAATTTTAGGTACATCAATATAGATAAATTCCATACAACGTGATTGCTTAAAAACTTACCTCGGACGATGTAAAATGGAACGGGGCGAGTAGTCGACAACTTTCGTTTTTCCCTAATCCAAGTCCGATTTCTTTTGTTCTTGATCTATATAATTTCAAATTAACCCCATTTAAACACTATTTCAATCAATTTAATCCAACATCACATAAATGGGAAAATTACCATTTTACCCCTGATATTTCATACTTTTACAAATTAGTCCTAATTGCACAAAATACAAAATACCCAAAATCTCACCACATCATAGTTAGGGCGAATCTTCCCTATGCTCATACTAATCCATATATTTAATTTATTTTGCCTTTTAGCCCTTCAATTTATTTTTTTTTTGCAATTTAGTCCTAATAATTCAAAATCATCAAAAACTCCAATACAAAATATATTAATCCAAAACATATCTTTCATAATTTATCATCAAACATCACAAAACACAAATATTCATCAATGGCTTAACTCAAAATATTCACCAAAATCAAAAATTCAAGCATGGGTCGGGTAGTACTCGAAGCAACGATTTCAAAAATATAAAAATTATCAAAAACCGAGCAAAGCACATACCCGAATCAAGCTTCCAAAGGTGCCGAAATTTCAAAGCTTTCAAAGCTTTATATTCTTCTTTAGTTTCGGCCAAGAAAGATGAATGCATGGCCATTTTTTTGTTTTTGTTTTATTATAACATTATAGTATTATTTTATTATTATTATTATATTATTATAACATAAAAAATATAATAAAAGAATTTCCACTCACTATTTCATGCAAATTGGGCAGCCACTAAGCTCCATTATGGCTAAATTATCCTATCAATACTTTAATTTATAAAACCATCATCAATTTAGTACTTACACAATTAACCACCAAAATTTCTTTTTATGCGTTTAAGCCCTTTTTCACAATTACACACCAAAACAATCAAATTTTAATACGAAAATTTTACACACACTAATTCACACATATTAAACATAAAAAATAATATCAAAATATTTTTCCGAGTTGGATTCGTGGTCCGAAACCACCATTTTGATTAGGATCAAAATCGGGCTGTTACACATTCGTTCTAGGTCCGAACTCGATTTCTTTAATCTAGAACAACGGAATTTACCGATTTAATCACTTATAAATCATAATATATCATAATCTACACTCTGGGCAAAAATGACTATTTTGCCCCTACACTTTGGCAAAATTACGATTTTGCCCCTAGGCTCGTAAATAAATTTTTATCACATTTTCTTATTAAACCAACCTAACTGAACATTTAATCCTCTTACAACTATCCACAATTCCAACTATTTCATGCCTTAATGAACAATTTACAACTTTTGCATTTTAGCCCAAAATAGGTGTTTTCATGACAACACCTTTCACAAAAGTTGTTTATCATCATCCTATCATTCATTTTCTTCCATAGAACTCATCAACCAACATAAAACCTATCATGGTAAGTCCCTATACTTTCAACCATTTTGCAAAATAGTCCCCTCATTAGCTAGCTTAAGCTTTGGGGACTCCAAAAGTACAAAAATTATCAACTAAAGCCATCAAAATCACTTACTTGAAGAGAAGATGAGTTGCTGAAAAGTTCAAGCTTTCAAAACCCCCTCTTTGCTGGTATTTTCAGTGGAAAAATGGTGAAGATGATAAGTGTTATCATCTTTCTTCTTATTTTATTTTAATTATAAAATAAGTCACTGAAACCCCACCTAACCAATTGACCATGCCAATTCTTGTCCCTATGGCCGGCCACTCACTTAAAACAAGGCCAAATTGCACATTTGGGACCTCTAATTAATAATCAATAGCCATTTGGCACCTCTAGCAAATAAAATAGGACTTTCGCACTTTATGCGATTTACTCCTTTTTAGCGATTAAACTTGAAATCGCTAAAATTAAAGCACCAAAATTTCCATGCATCCTCATAAACATGATATAACACATAAACTCTCATGAAAATAATTTTCTCTAACCTCGAATTAGTGATTTCGAGATCACTATTTCGACTAGCCCCTAAATCGGGCTGTTACAAATGTGATATTATAGATCAAGAAAAATGAGGTTCGGGCCTAGAACGTTAGAAAAATGAGTAATTGACGATTAATTCCTTTTGCCATTTTGATTCCGAGGTAAGTTCGTATGTAAATAATGTATTATTATTTATGCTTTAATTGTGTTATTATTGTATGAACTGTGATTTACTCTTTGAATAAATTTGACAAAGTTCGACAAGCGAGAAAATCCCAGTTGAACCTTAGGAATAGATAGGATACAAATGTCATGACATTAGGGTTATCTAAGATTTTGTGTAACATCCGGGATTTAGGGGTTATGCATTTAATGCATAACTCATAAGCTAGTAGGCTTTGAGTGTGTTTGGAGGTGTTTTAGGGGTTTTGAGAACCCTAGGATGTAGGAAAGTGGCTTAGAAAAATCTTGGATTTCAAGCTTGGGAAGGGGAGCCAAAGGAGTGAGGTCTTAAAGGAATAAGTGGTGAAGTTTATGTCACAAAAAGGGAAGTAGTAAAGTGGCAATGGAGCGCCTAGGTGCAAGGGGAGAGGGTGGCGTCACATGGAGTGTTAAGGGAGAGGAGGTTCGAGCAAATGTGGGAAGCGAAGGGGAGCTTTTATTTTTGCGTCAAAGAGGAAAGGAGTTGGGCAGCTATTGGACTTTCAAATGGATGAGGATGAAGCTTGTTTTTTTTATTTTAAATTTCGGCTAGAAGGGAAGGATAGATGTGGACTCATTCAAAATTGTTTGAATGAGTGTTGAAGAGAAAATATAGGAGAAAATTATGGGATTTGAGAGGGGGATGAGAAGTGGCCAGCCAAGGGAATCTCTTGGTGATTATTTTCGGTTTTGAAGGGGTGGTAGTGTGTGCCGAAATTTAGTCTTTGTGTGTGCTAAATTCTTTCTTTTTCATCTTTGTGTTTTGCCGAATTTTTACACCCTATTTCCCTTTTGACAAAAGCCGAAAGTTAGAACCTTTTGTGCATCTATTTTCTTTCTTCTTTCACATCTTTTCTTTTCTTTCTACTTGAGCCGAAATCACTCTTAAACCTTGCCATTGCCGAATTCTATTAAGATTCACACTCCCTCCATCTTTTTGACAAAGGCCGAAACCTCTCCACCATTAGTCACCATTGCCTAATATTCCAACTCCATTTAGGAGTCCTTGCTGAATCTTTCAGCCTCTCATTCTCCCTCCTATTTCGCAGATCTTTGAAGCCATAGTCGAATCCCTATTGAAGGTGCTGTCGACTACTTGCTTGTGATCTCTCTCTCTCTCTTCAAACGTGTAGTGGTGAGTGTTCTTTCATTATCAATCAGATTGGGTACTCCTTCTATTAGTGTATCGAAATCATGTAGTTAAGCCTTAGGGATGGCCGAGTGTTTATAGGGCTTTTATCTAGTGTTTCTTTTGTATGTAGCCAAAGGAAAGAAGCACTAAGGATTCTCTCGGGATTTGATCCATCAAGGTAAGTGATATGAGGTATTCGGCCAAGGGCTATTTTCTATGGATTTATGCTTAAAGCCGATTCTAACATGTGGCATATAGGGATTTCGACAGTTTCAGGAGCAAGTGTTGTTTCGGGTTTTGGTAAGTAATGTAGTTTCGGCCAAGGGATGTATCCATAGGTATTCATGTGTTGAAGCCGAACCTAACATCTAGCATGTAGGGATTTTGTCAACTTCATAGACAAGTGGTGATTCGGGTTTTAGATTAGTAAGGTGAGGAGGATTGTGATATTCGGCCATAGGCCATATTGGTTATTAAGTAAGGACGATTCTAACTATGATGTGTAGGTAGGATTTCGACAGTAGGAGTGAGCAGGAGCCTTCGGGATTCAAGATCGATTTGGGTAAGGATGTTTAGTAGTAGTTTTTATTTGTTTAAAATCTTGTATTAATCGGGATTTTCTGATTAAGCGTATTCGATGGATGTGGGAACCAGTCAAGAAGGAAAAGGGGTAGTTCCTATCCCTAAGTTTAAGAGGAGATCCGTCTCCTGATGCGAGATTGGCCACCGGTGTGGGCCAGCAGCAGAGCAAGAGAGTAGGCAGATAGCGGTAGTTTCGCTTAGTGATAGCATCGGGATTGAGAGCGTAGTGCTTCAAGTTATCAGGTGTGTAGTTAGCCTACCATTTTCCGGGATTTATGTGATACTTGCATGTGTTGTATATGTGTTATATATGTGCTAATAAGTGCAGTGGCAATTATGAAATGGATGCCCTTAAAGGGGTACGTCAATAATCAGGTTAGTACCAAATCTGATGAAATGTGGATTATGAATGTGAATACGATTGAATGCTTGGATAACATGTACATGCATTATTTATCATGACATTATTATATGTTGCATGTGCATGGGATGGGTTATGAATATGAAAGAAGGTGCGGTGTACTTTAGTACGTGGTTTGATGTTAGCCATGAGCTACATCGTGGATTGGCGCCGATCGAGGTCGCATTGTGGATTACTTGTGATTAAGTTCACGTGGATTGATGAGTGGATCTGCGCCTCATCGTGGTTGATATCGGTGTGTGCCATATCGTGGTTGATGAGTGGCTATGTGCCTCATCGTGGTTTGATGTTAGCTACGAGCTACATCATGGACGGCATTAATTGCCGAAATGGTGTGTAGCGGTTGGAGGGTGATTTAGAAATCCCACGTGTGTGGTGGTGGATACGGGGTGTGTAGAGGATGGACCCTAGGTTGGGTTGGGTGCACTTTGCATGATTATGTGTGGCATTGTGGTTATTGATGTGGTTATGGGCCAAGCCCAATATGTGAATGTGGAATAGTGTGGAAATGGGCCAAGCCCAATATGTGGAATCATGTGGTTAATTACATTATGACCCGATATGTGGTATGGATATGGGCCAAGCCCAAATTGTGATATTAAGTGAATAAATTGCCTTGTTATCTGCTATGTGAGTTGATATGTGGTTTGATATGTGGGTGGAATTCAGTGGACTAATTACACACTGAGTCTGTTAGACTCACCCAAATTTTTATCAAACATCGCAGGTGATACGTGATGCTTGGACCGGGTTGGAGAGGATACGAGGTGGCCATGCAGAAGATGTTTTATTTATTTTATGCAGTTTAATATTAAGTATTTTTGAATAATTATTTGATGTAATAAGGGCCACTTAAAGTATTTGAAGTTTATTGTTATGCTTTAGTTGGATGGATGATTAATTTACTATTTGGAAATGATTTCATTTTTAGCAACTTATATCTTAAAAATATTTATATTAAAGTTTTAATTCCGTAAATTGGTAACATCAAAGTTTTACTCAGAATTTTAAACATACAATATTCTACAAACGACAATAAATTTTAAAGTTTTTATCTTTAAGTCAAAATCTTTTCAAACGTTTTCCGCAGTGGCATTCTAAATTCGGTCGTGGTGTATGGGCCAGGTTTGGGGTGTTACATTTCGTGTAAGACCATATCTGGGATATGGCATCGATATGAGATTTCATGTAAGACCATAGCTGGGCTATTGGCATCAATATGAAATTACATGTAAGACCATATCTGGGATATAGAATTGGTACGGTACTGTATGTACGAGATTCCCGAGTATCCTTTAGTATTCCAAATGGTTCAACGGGAAATTCAACGGGTATGTCAAAGAAAAGAAAAAGTATGTGAGTATTACGAATTGGTACAAGTATTTACGTAAAGTTTATAAGCATTGACTTCATGAAATTGTGAGTTCATGATTTCCACGAGAATGATTTTATGAAAACCTTGTGATTATGAGTCTATACTTGTGATGTATGAAATACATAGTAAATTCGATTGACAATTTTATGATTGGCTTTCGGGCTAGATTGAGTTATGACATATCATGTTATATTCATGCAAATTGTGATTTATCGGTTATGAGATAAATGAAAGATTGGCAAAATTGCCTATTAAAATGATTATGGAAACATGGAAAGATAAGAGTTTTGGCAATTGTAAGATGTAAGAGTATATGCTTGAATGTAAATGCTCATAATTAATGTGTATGTCTTATGTGAGGTTTGAAATGGTTTGTTGATTGTGGTAAATGATATGTTATTCTTATGATTGAGCAAGATGTGCTCATTAAGTTTAATGACATTTATGTTAATATATGTCATGTTATTCATATGACAATGTGTAATTAATGTTGTTTATTATTTGCATATGAACTTACTAAGCTATATAGCTTACCCCCCTTCCTTTCCCATGTCTTAAAGGGCTAATAAGCTAGCTCAAGTTGGAGATCGCCGGAGATTCTATCACACTATCAAGCTACCATTTTGGGTATATATAAATTCAAGTATTTTGAGTTATGGCATGTATAGGGACTTAGTCATTTATTTAATGTGTCATTGTGATTGTATCCAGTGTGTTGGCTTGTGATTGTCAAAGGTTTGTTTTGCTATTTTGCCATGTAAGTTGGCTCATATTGGCTAACATGGTTGTAAGCCTAAGTATATTCATATATGTGTCAATGTCTATGGTGATATGATCATGGTATGCTTGGTGAATGTCAAATATTTGGAAATGTGATTTATGGCATGATTGTGTGATGTGGGAATTGTGACCTATTAATGAGATGAGGAATTTGAGTATAATTTGGTAATTACATAGAAATTTAATGAAGCCAAATAAATGTGGGATTTGTATGTTTGATTTAGGGCTTAATAAATGTAGTGAGTATGTTAGATAAACATATAAAATTGATATGTTTCAACCATGAATATGGATGCTTTGGTTGCCTAAGTATGTAATGTTATGTGCCATTGAATTGATGTGAGTGTATGTGTGAATAAGGGTGACAAATGGCTTGGTAAATAGCCTTTTTATTGTCCACACGGGTGTGTGACACACAGTCTGCCCCATGGGCATGTGATCTGGCCGTGTGTCCTCTGCACCTTAAATAATTGCAAAATAGAATTCTCAGAAATAAGCACACGGGCAGAGGCACGGGCGTGTGTCTCAGCCGTGTGGACGGCACGGCCTCGAACAAGGCATGTGCCCTGGCCGTGTAAAGTATGCACCTAATTTATGAAAAATTATGAAAATTTAATCGATTACACGGCCTAAGCACACGGGCGTGTGACTTGGCCGTGTGACCTCAATTTGATGATGGCGTCATAAACAGAATGATCCCTAATATGAATATGACCTGAAGCACGGGCGTGTCATAAGATCACACGGGCGAGTCCCGAACCCACACGGGCGTGTGACCCCTTTTTCATGAAAATTTTTCTAAGTTCTCCAAAAGTTTTCAAAGTTCTCAGTTTAGTCTAGAACCACTTCCGATGCATGTTTGGGCCTCGTAGGCTTGTTTTAGGGACGATATGAATGTTTTTGAAAAGTTTTAAATTTGAGTGGAAATTCCTGTCTCGATTTTGAATATTGCTTGTGAATAAGTTCGGTAATGCCTCGTACCCTATCCCGGCGTCGGATACGGGTAAGGGGTGTTACAGCATGCACAACAGAAGGTAAAAGTTTAGTGTTCGATGGAGACAATAATTCATTAATAGATTCATAATCATCAAATATAAATTCAGATTTATCTTTATAAATCGAATCAAAAGTTTCTTCTACTAATGAGTCAATTATGTCAAAACGGTTTACGTTCAAGATTTCACTTAGATGACTATTAGCGTCGTAAACATTAAACTTCACGATCTCCCTGTCAAATTCCATCGTGAGAGTTCCACTTCGTACGTCAATCTTAGTGCTTGTGATACAAAATAAAGGTCGGCCCAGCAAGAGGTCCGAAGATCCAGGAGTGCTATCCTCCTCCATTTTTATCACATAAAAATCTGCAGGGAAAATAAGCCTGTTGACTTTCACTAATACGTCCTCTAGGACTCCTTCAGGATGCACAATAGACCTGTCTGCAAACTGAATGATAACACCTCTTTTTTATCAAAAAACCCGCGTTAAGTGATTCATAAATAGAAAAAGGTATTACATTTATGGAGGCCCCTAAATCACACATAGCTTTTTTAATTCCTAAGTGGCCTATTTTGCATGGTATTGCGAACATGCCCCAATCTTTGCATTTCACTGGCATCTTCCACTGTAATACTACCGATACATTCTCACCAACACTTACCCTTTAATTACCAGTTAATTTTCGCTTGTTGGTGCAGAGTTCTTTGAGGAACTTGGCATAACGCGGAATTTATTTGATGGCGTCCAACAGTGGTATGTTGATCTCGACATTTCTGAATGTTTCGAGGATCTCCTTGTCCTCTTTACCTTTTCGACATTGGTTCAATCGTCCTAGAAATGGAGGTTGAATTTTAGGCAATGGAGGTTTCGTTCGGACCTGTTCATCGTTCTTGGGCTTTTCTTGGGAGGAATCTTGGCCAAGATTTCTGCCAGGAATTGGTTCCAGCTCTCTTCCACTTCGCAACGTCACTACATTCGCATTTTGTCTCGGGTTCAGTTCTGTTTGTGACGGCAGCTTCCCTTGAGAGTTTATTTTCTCAATTGATGTGGTCAACTCTCTTATAGATGCCTTAGTTTTCTGTTGAAAATCTTTCGTTTCTTTTTGGAAATTAAGAGTTTGCAGTTGGATATCAAGGACATTAGTTGCTAACTTATTGACCATGGTTTCTAGAGAGGTACCTAAATCTCGCGGCTATTGTGGAAACCGATTTTAATATGGCTGGTTATACCGTGGGTTGGCTCCATAACTCAAGTTAGGATGGTCTCTCCATCCTGGGTTGTAGGTATTAGCGTAGGGGTCATATCACCTTTTTAGTGGTCCAGGGAAAGTTCCCACAGCATCCAAATGAGCCATAGTATTATCATACAAACTAGGACATACCTCAGTTGTATGTTCAGGTGTAGCACATATTCTGCATAGTCGAGCTGGTTTTATTTTTTCTATAATAAGAGAGTTACAATATTTGTAAGTCTATCAACTTTATCTTCTAAGGTTGAATTACTTAGCTGGTGAACCCTTCTAGTAGGCTCAGGATTGGCTCGGAACTGCTGAGTATTTGCAGCCATCGTGGATATCAAGTCCCTTGCTTATTGGGGAGTCATGTTGACTAATGCTCCTCTACTGGCGGCATCTACTATATTCACCTCTATGGGCTTTAAGCCTTCATAAAAGTATTGGAGTAGAGACCGTTTCGTTATACCATGTTGTGGGCAACTTGCACACAACTTCTTAAATCGCTCCCAATAGTCGTAAAGAGACTCTGATTCTTTTTGCCTTATCCCAACTATCTCCCTTCTTAACTCAGCTGCACGTGATGCTGGAAAAAACCTGTTGAGAAATAAATGAGAAAGATTAGCCCAAGTTGTAATAGATCCAGGAGGTAGATAAAACAACTAATCCCTAGCAGAATTTGCTAAAGAAAAAGGGAAAACTCGCAATTTGATTTGATCCTCAGTTACCCCCTGAGGTTTCTTGCTAAGACAAACCATATGAAACTCTTTAAGATGTTTGCGGGGATTTTTGTTTTGCAACCCACGAAAAGTTGGCAGTAACTGAATTAAACCCGACTTCAGTTCAAAATCAATATCCATAGTAGGATACGCAATGCACAATGGCGGTTGTTCTACTGGAGCTTCGTCCAATTGCCGAATCGTTTGAGTCGTAGGTTGATGTGCTAGATTCGGGTTTTCATTAACCCTAGCGTTAAGCACTTCTTCTGGTGAATCAACTTCTACTTTTTCGCTTTTAAGTGTTTGAGTAGGGTTTTTGTTAACCCTAGACTCAACTTCGTCGTCGGCTTCAATTTCTAGTGGTGGGTTACTTTGAGTCCCAACCATCCCTGACTACTTTTTCCGTAACTTTGTCTCCTTACGATTGGCTCTCGCAGTCTTCTCTATTTCTGAATCAAATGCAAGAATACCTGGAGTAGATCTGGTAATAAGAAACAAAGAAACAAGGTTACTACGTTACCAGTCCCCGACAATGGTGCCAAAATTTGATGCGTCGTTGAGAGCACCAAAAATATCCTATCCCCATAAAATAATGAAAAGAATAGTATAAAGGAAGTAGGGTGAAATCCTGAGGGACTGGATTTGCACAAGTTCCTATTCCTCGAGATCCCGGACAGAGTCGTGCCCAAGAAAACCTGCGTACCTGGAAAAAAATAAAAAAAATAGAATTAAAAGTTTGATTGAATTGAAATTGCGAAAATTAAAATTAAAATTGTAAAGATAAACAGAGTTGAGAAAAGAGAGTTTTTTATGGAGAGATTCCAGCCTCTGGTTGTCTCGATCCTCCTCGGGTTCAATCTTAGGCTTTTAGGTGATCCTTCATGAACAGAATAAGCCAGTTATAATGGAAGAGGACGCCTATGACCACCAGCTCCACTTAAATTTTAGACTAACGATTTAGAGGAACCTGACTCTAGCCAACCGTTGCTTTTGTGGGACCGTCTTACACTAGATCATCACTTTTCAATGCCAAATGCCACACCATTTTGTCTCTTGGGCTCGACAACTACTGACGCAGTAAGCTAACAAACCGACTGTGCAACCTTCCCGACACATACAAAGTGGTCGTTTTTTGCACAAGTTGAAAAGATCACCTTTGAAGGGACATGGACGAAAGCACCAGCCCCTTAATATGGAGAAACGATGAATACTCGTTGAGAAAACTAAGCGCGGATTCTAAGCCTCATGAAGCCTTTTTGGGGGATCTCGACAACCTTTGGCTAGATAAATTTAGTGGCTCATGCTTTTTATGGAAAAAGAAATAAACTTAATGAAAATGAAATTTTATTGAATAATATGAAAGGAACAAAGGCTAAGCTTTTTGGGAGAGGGAGTGTTTATAGAAAAGATGCGTCAAATTTGTGTCACTCCATCCCCTATTTATAGTACTAGGAAACCTAGTCTATTCCTAATTAAATTCTAAATGATAAATACAAACAATTAAAGATAATTAAAGATAAAAGCTAAAATTAAATCTAAATAATAATCTTTATCAATTATCCTAATATAATTTAAATTTAAATAGAGTTTTGTGTTTATAAAATCTCTTCTTTGCACTTTTGTCCTCAAATCTCTCATACTTTGTATTTTGGCACCACTGCTTTCCTACTTTGCATGCTGGCCCATTTTATCTTTAAATTCACACTTTTTGCCCCCAAATTTCTTTTTGCCTTCAATTTAGTCCCTACAAGATAAAAAACCATAAATAGCTCAAATTAGTATGATCATACTCAAAATAAATATGTAATTAATACATAAAAATATGTCATTCTAGAGTATTATCATTACCTCAATCAAACATATACGAGAACATAATACACACAAACATAGAAATAAGAAGAAACTCACCAGAAAAATACAGTAAGATCATACAGCAGGACTCTTGCCCTTATCACGAGAGCTTTCCGGAGTTTCTTGAGCTATAATATGAAGAGTTAACTTATCAGATCATTTTACCAGCAAAACTAAACAATATAAATATGAACATTAACAGGAAACCCAAAATCTGAAAGTTTCCTTCCCTTCACGTCAAACTGACCCTAAAGCATAAAACCCTAGGGCCCTGTAAATAACCATGAACATAACTTGAGTTTCATCGATATTTTCCAGGTACCAAATGACTGTAGAGTTGGCTGAGTACAGTGAAACCAAGTCTTTAAGCAAGTCTTAGGTCAAGAGTTTTCTAGGAGAAAAATTGCAGAGAAAGCTTTAAAGGAAAATAAAGTTGCCAAAGAAAGCATAAAACTTGCTCAGGAAGCCAAAACTTGTTTTATACAAATATACACAGAAGGAAAAGCTTAATGGATAACTCTGATTTCCCTCCAAACCCCTCGTTCCTTGTGACTAAGCACTTCTCTCTCTTCATAAATATGGGTTTAACAGGTTACAGAAACTTAATCCTATACAAACCAAATTCTAAAAGGTCATCTTATTCGAAACCCCAATTATGAAATCCTCTCTCTCCCACTTCACACATCGAAACGCATCGTTCTTATAGAGAGAAAGGCACTTTCACATCTTCTTAACCAGAAATGGTTGGGGAGAGGAAAGGTTCCTCTTTTTAAGGGTACTCTTAGGAATAGATCCAGTGGAGACGAGGTGTGTAACATCCTGGTTTAGGGCCTAGTCAGAATAGTGGTTTGAGACCACAAATCCGAGGGTCATGAATGAGTTTTTGAGGTTTATATTATGTATGCATGCTAGTGTGAAAGTTTCATGAAACAATTTTGTGAAATTGTGGTTGAATTGTCCAAAGAGGACTAAATTGCAAAAGTTGCAAAATGTGTGTTTCTAGAAGCTATTTGTGTGAAATAGCTTTAGATTATTAATTAGAGGTCTTTAAATAGCAATTTACCCAAATTCTAAATTTTGGACAAAAAAGGGCATTTTGGTCATTTATCAAATAAGTGATTAAATAGGTGAAAAGATGATAAAAATTCACTCATCTTCTCCCCCAAGCTGTCAAAAATTAGAGAAGCCATTGTTAGGGCTCTTTCAATTTTTCAAGCTTGTTAGTAAGTGCTTTTAAACCCGATTTTTTATATTCTTCGTATTTTTGAAATCCTAGTAGCATGAGTAAGCTATTTTTAGCTATTTGGTGAGCTATTATGGATGTTCAAAAATGTACATATGTATGACATGCATGTATTTTGATGTTTTATGGAAGAATATGAAAGCTTGATGTAGTAGAAACATCTTTTGCTAAGTGATTTTCCATGAAAATGCATGTAGAGACTTAGTTGTGAAAATCTTAAGTTTGGTCATACATGGGTGATTTAGTGAGAATTATTGAATGCTTTAGTTGAGTAAGTGGTTCGGCTAAGCATGAAAGGCTAGAAAGTTGAATAAAAATCACTTTACGAGCCTTTAGGGCTAAAGTGTAAATATGAGAAAGTTTAGGGGCAAAATAGTAATTTTGCTAAAGTATGAGATGTGGGTCAATTTAGTCAATGTGTGTATTGAATAAGCTGATTTATTCATTATAGATCAAGAAAGACAAAGCCCTGGATCGAAACCGAGAGGCAAAAGCAAGGTGGTGGACTAAATTGCACATTTCAATACTTTTGAGTATCGAGGTAAGTCTATGCCTAAACAATGCATTCATACTTACAATTTGTTAATGCTAGCTAGGGTGTAGCATGAATGAGAATGAATGAGAATGATTGGGAACCTATGTGGTTCAAGTAGAATGAATGTAATATAGATGTGAATGGATGAATAATTGGGTAAATAGACTTCTGCATGTGTTGTGATAATGCTAGATGGTGGGCTAAGTGCGATACCATCCAAATGCATATTGACGATGAGCTAGCTATGTGCGATGCTATCGTTAAGTATATCATTTAGTGGCTATGTGCGAGATCACTATGATTGCCTTTGTGGTAGGCTAAGTGCGATACCACCTTATAAATTGATTGTGGTGTGCTAAGTGCGAAACCACCGAGATATTGGTCGTGTGGATTAATTGTGTGTAATAGCCATGTGTGGATAAGATATGTGGATTAGTTATGTGGATTAGCTATGTGAGTTAGCTATGTGGATGTATTATTGAGCAATAATGATGTGTTGTATATTGTATAAATGTGATATTGAATGCAGGGGTGCATTTCAATAGTTATGAGCATGTGACTCATGATGTGTTGGTAATATGGTAAGGGATAGAAAGAGTAAGCATAGTTGTGTATCATATGTTGGTATAATGCTAATTGTGGTTGGGCTTATACTATGATGCTTAATTGTTTATATGTAAACTTACTAAGCTCAAAGCTTACTCCCTTTCTTTTCCCTTGTCTTATAGATTAAAAGTGGTGAATCGAGATACGAGGATCATTGGAAGATAGCCCACATATCAACACACTTTGGTACATGAAACTTAATGTTTTGTATATGGCATGTATAGGGGATAGACAAGTTAGTCAATTTTGTTGTAAATGGATAAGATGTGTTAGTCTTTTTATGGGAAGTGTATTTTGTATAATGTCATAGTTGTTGGCTATTACATTATATGAAAAAGATATAGTTTTCTATGTGAGATTGTATTCAATTTGAGTTGATTATGATTGTGTTGGATGAGTACTTGTTGTGTATGCTAGAAGGGTGAAAAGAACTTGGCACTTAGCTTTGTCCTTGACCATGTGGTTAAACACACGGACGTGTGTCTAGACCTTGTGTGACACACGGTCAGCCTACGGGCGTGTGCTGTGGCCGTGCGTCCCCTGCATGTTAATATTTTAAAACAGAATAGACCACGGACTAGTCACACGGGCGTGTGCCTAGGGCGTGTGGGATTAATCAGTGTTGGCCACGGGCTAGCCACACGGGCGTGTGTCTAGACTATAGGCAGTGCGAGGGAAGTCAGTGTTCACCACGGTTGGGGAGCACGGGCGTGCCATGGTCGTGGGGCAATTGGCAGAATGCTCGTGTTTTTAGCACGGCTAGGGAACATGGGCGTGTGTGTCCATACACGGGCGTGTTACATAGTGCACGGGCGTGTGAGCCCTGTATAAAAGAAGAAAACTTTTAAGGATTGTAAAAGTTCCGGATTAGTCTTGAGAGCCCTCGTGTGTATGAGTGAGGCCTCGTAAGTCGAGAATGAGGTTATAGAGAGTAACAACATTGAGCCTACGTGGTGATTAAGTGGGTTGAGTTCGGTAACGCCTCGGGCCCGGTTCCCGACGTTGAACCCGGGTAAGAGGTGTTACAAGGTGGGGCCTGTAGCTCAAAGGATTAGAGCACGTGTCTATGAACCACGGTGTCGGGGGTTCGAATCCCTCCTCGCCCACAACCGGCCCAAAAGGGAATGACCTTTCCCTCTGGGGTAGGAAAATCATGATCAAGATAGCGGACCCAAAGCTATGGGACTTGGGCGTGGGTCTTTTGCCGAAATGGAGTGGCCTTTTATTTATTATTTATCATATATTTACTTTTCTACTTTATATTTATATATAGTATTACCGGCCAAAACAAAATAAAATAACCATTTTTTTTACGCCCCGTAACTCTTCCTTAGCCAGGCTTGGGCAGAATAGCAGAGCAAGTACAAGTATTAGTAGCATAGAAAAAATGCGCTCCTCGTCATTAAATTAATGTGTTTGCTCGCAGTAATTGTGGCCTCTCGGGAGAATCGATGACTGCATCTTTGAGGAATTTGCTAATACTAGTACATCTAAGAATTCTTAATTGGCTGGTTGTAAATAGCATCGGGACTATGGAATAAAGGATTATCTTGGACACCTACACCGAGGTATTGACGGTTATTCTCAAATATCGCAGAACAGAATGTGATACGATAAGATAGAATGCAATAGAAACAAAGACACGAGGAACGGGTTATCCGCTCTTAACGGTCAAAGCAAACCCTTTCCTTCCGACATTCTCAATTCTTTAATTCGAATGAATCAAATCTCCTCAAGTAGGTTTCAACCTACAACCATCGATTAACGACCTACCGCTCTACCATCGAGCTCTTGAGGAACAACAGGAGATTAGATCTCATAGAGTTCAATTCTCGTTCTCAACCCATGACCAATATGAACTCGAAGTTTCCTTCGTAACCCCCGGAACTCTTTCGTAGTGGCTCCGTTCCATGCCTCATTTCATAGGGAACCTCAAAGTGGCTCTATTTTATTATATTCCATCTAGATCCCAATTCCATTTTTTTTATTGTCATTAACATGACATAAGAGATGTCGGTTCTAGTCTATCTTTTTCTATTTCTATATATGTATATGGAAAGTTCAAAAATCATCATATAACAATCCAGAAATAGAAAAAAAAAAGGGAGGTTAATGATTATTTTAAAATCTTTTATACCAGGGAATCTAATATCCTTATACATGACAATAATCAATTCATTCGTTATGGTCAAACTCTACTATAGATTTCTGACCACACTATCCATAGCTCCCTCCTATATATTCCTTCTACGAGCTCGTGCTATGGAAGAAGGAGAAGAAGGAACCAAAAAGAGAGTATCAGCAACAACTGGGTTTATTGCAGGCTAGCTCATGATATTCATATCAATCTACTATGTACCTTTGCATTTAGCATTGGGTAAACCTCATACAATAATTGTCCTAGCTCTACCGTATCTTTTGTTTCATTTCTTCTGGAACAATCACAAAGACTTTTTTGATCATAGACGTCCTACCAGAAATTCAATACGTAATCTACAGCATTCAATGTGTATTCCTGAATAATCTCATTATTCAATTATTCAACCATTTCATTTTACCAAGTTCAATGTTAGCCAGATTAGTCAACATCTATATGTTTCGATGCAACAACAATATGTTATTTGTAACAAGTAGTTTTGTTGGTTGGTTAATTGGTCATATTTTATTGATGAAATGGGTTGGGTTAGTATTAGTCTGGATACAACAAAATAATTTAATTAGGTCTAATGTACTTATTTGATCTAATAAGTATCTTGTATCAGAATTTAGAAATTCTATGGCTCGAATCTTTAATATTCTGTTATTTATTACTTGTGTTTACTATTTAGGCAGAATACCGTCACCCATTCTAACTAAGAAACTGAAAGGAATTTCTGAAACGGAAGAAGTGGGGGAAAGTGAGGAAGAAAGAAACATAGAAATAGAAACTATTTTCGAATAGGGAGGAGCTAACCAGAAACAGGGGACCGGAGAAAATACTTCTTCTTCCTTTTTTTCGGAGGAAAAGATGGATCCGAGCAAAATCGACGAAATAGAAAAGCTACGAGTAACTGGAAAGAAAAAAAATAAAAGGCGAACTCCACTTTTGTTTTGAAGAGACATACTATAAAAATAGATCAGTTTATGAATCTTCTTATCTGGATGGGAATCAAGAAAGTTCGAAGTTAGAAATATTAAAAAAAAAAGATAAATATTTATTATGGATTGAAAAACCTCTTGTGACACTTCTTTTTTATTCTAAACGATGGAATCAACCTTTGCGATATATAAAAAAATGACCGGGTTGAAAATGCTATAAAAATTGAAATGTCACAATATTTTTTTTATACATGTCAAAGTGATGGAAAAGAAAAAATATCTTTTACGTATCCACCCAGTTTAGCAACTTTTGGGGAAATGATACCAAATATATATATATATATTTTTTCACACCAGAAAAATTGTTTTTTGATGAATTGTATACTGATTGGAGTTTTATCAATGAACTAAAAAGAAGAAATTTTAGTAAGGAGTTTATAAAAAGAGTCAAATCTTTAGATAAGGAATCTTTTGATCTGGGCATGCTTGAAAAAAGGACTCGATTCTCTAATAATGAAACCAAAAGAGAATACTTGCCTAAACTATATGATCCTTTCTTGCATGGACCCTACCGCGGAAGAATAAAAAAATGGGATTCTCCTTTAAGCATAAATCATACTTATAAAAAAAAACACGGATCCATTTTGGATAAATAAGATTCATGCTCTACTTCTTACTACTGATTATCACGAACTTGAACAGACACTAGATATACTCAATATAAAATCATTAACAACAGAAAAATAACTCTCTTTATTGACATTAACAGAAGATGAACAGGGAAATATCGATTTCGAGGATCGAGTCAAAATTTTGAAATTTTTATTCAATATAGTTATAACTAGTCCCAACAATCAAACAATTAGAAAAAAATCTATTGGAATAAAAGAAATAAGTAAAAAAGTTCCTCGATGGTCTTACAAATTAATCAACGATTTAGAACAACAGGAGGGAGAAAACAAGGAAAATGTAACAGTAGAGCATGAAATTCGTTCAAGAAAATCCAAGCGCGTGATTTTTACTAATAACCAGGAAAACGCCGATACTTATACTAATACCAAGGATGCTAATGATCCTGATCAAACAGACGAAGTGGCTTTGATACGCTATTCGCAACAATCGGATTTTCGGCGCAACATAATAAAGGGATCCATGCGTGCCCAAAGGTGTAAAACAATTACTTGGGAGCTGTTTCAAGCAAATGTACATTCCTCCCTTTTTTTGGATAGAGTAGACAAACCACTCTTTTTTTCTTTTGATATTTCTAGACCACTGAAACGAATATCTCGAAATTGGATATGTAAAAATAAAGAATCAAAATTTTCTGATTATACAGAAAAAAAAAAACTTAGTGGATAAGTTTGATTTCCCTCCAAACCACTCGTTCCTTGTGACTAAGCACTTCTCTCTCTTCATAAATATGGGTTTAATAGGTTACAGAAACTTAATCCTATACAAACCAAATTCTCATTCGTCTAACCAGATTGTTCAACCAGGATAAATAAATTAATAAAGATACAGTTCTTTCAAAATAAGGTCTTAACTCTAAGGGCTTAACATTTCTTCTAACAGCTTAGGTGGCGTATACTCTTTAGAAAAGTCTGCCAAACCACCAAGCTCGCCTAATGCAAACTTCGCCCGAAGGGGCACTCAAAGAATTCTTATACTTAGTCAAATTTAATACCTTCCTACTCAGAACTTACTCTATATGTCTTACTTCTATACACAGTATTCAAACACTATGGCTTCAACGGGCGAAATGTTACAGACACATTGGGCACAATACCTCTACTGTTTAAGAGTCCGATAGCTACTCGGTAGACATGTAATACCCATAATTTTTAAATGGATATTATTTTAAATGCCCAATTAATTATGTAGTCCACTAGCCCATTTTTTATTAACCCAACTTTATTACTATTTTATAGGGTTTTTTTTTATAAAAGAATGGAAGAGGGGAAAAAATAGAATACTTACGATAGTTTTTTAGAAGTTGTCTTGGAATTTTGGGAAAAGCTAACCCTAAGGATTAGGAAGTCGAAATCGATCTTGGATTTTAGCGATTAAGGTAAGTTTCAGTTTAGATTTCTTGATTTTTTTTTTGTTTTAATCCATTTTTCTTAAATCCCATGTATTTTGTTTGGGTTAGTTTTATAATTTGCTAAATTCCGAGAACTTTCCAGTGAGGTTCCGATGATATTGTTGGTGCCAAATGAAAGTTCTCTTCACGATCTTTCAAATGGTATGTGTACAATCCATTTTGATCAGGTAATTTAGGAGAAAATATTTTTTTTAGTTTTTGTCGTATATGTTTTGACAGTTTTTAGTAGCCAACTTTAACACACTAAAAATCCATCTATAGACGTTCATTTGTTTCGAAATTTAGATTTTTTTACAGTAAGATATTTGTACTTTCATTTGGTATTACTATCTCGGTCATACGACTCCCGTTCTAAGAAATATGAGGCCTCAAAGTGGGCTAATTTAAACTATTAACCCAAAAAAATATAGGCAGATGGTGATGATTTCTAATGTTTTGGCTTTCAAAACTTAAGTTTTTGGTAACCGATTTTGACAAAACAAGTTTCAATGTTTTAGTATTACATTTATTCCTTAAATTTATGTTTTTACATTGTCGAAATACCAAGTAAATTGTCAGTTTTAACGGCTTCAAGTAAGCCAAACGATCATGAAGTTTAAATTTTCAAATTTTCAAAATTTTGATTTTTAATTATTTTTAAAAATATTTTCAGTTTGAATACATATTATTTGATTTAAAACCATACAAAATTCAGTTTTATTAATTTCATTAAAT
Source organism: Gossypium sturtianum (assembly GCA_025698515.1). Classification (NCBI taxonomy): domain Eukaryota; kingdom Viridiplantae; phylum Streptophyta; class Magnoliopsida; order Malvales; family Malvaceae; genus Gossypium; species Gossypium sturtianum. The sequence continues at coordinate 43,994 of JAOWAD010000075.1, read as the reverse complement.
TTATTATATATATATATATGAATGTATTTTAATAAATTCGCCTTACTTACTTTTGAGGTAACACAAGTAATAATTTATATTTCTTATTTTTAAATTTGTTTTATTATATTTTTGTTAAATGCTTTCTTATTTCTAAAAGGATAGTTTAATTAAATTATACAATTGTATCTTTGTTTATTAGATGAATTTCACACAATCGAAATGTTTTAAGATTACCGCGGAAAGCCGTACCTTTTAAGCTTCTAATATATCAATCAACTTCAAATATTCTATGTTATTTATGCAATATATATATATATATATATATATGATATTTTGACCATGTTTTATGAAAATTTGGATTAAGCATGCTACTATGGTTTTAAATTTACGATGTATAATTTTGAACTATCTAAGTACAATTATTTTCTATACTTAAATTGGATTATTTGATTATTTTTTAGAAATATGCTATTGGATTTTTCTTTTGATTTATATATGGTATTTAATTATATTTTGGTATATAGTTAGTTTTGAAAAAGTATAGAAATATATTTTGCATTGAGTTATGAAATTTTGAGTAATCAGATTTTTATGATTTTTTTTAATTTGCTCCTAATATGCTATGTTCCAACCCTGCAAATAAGGCTTAAACATTGGCCTCAACATGTATTTTGTTCTTAGCAACTGGTTTCACCTATGCCACCGATTTAGAATAATGGTCTTTGACTCACTTCTACTAAGTTGAATTGTAGGGGTAAGCAAAATCTGATTTAATTTGAAAAATTTGATAAAAAATTTAAATTTTAAATTAAATAGTTCGAGTTATTTAAATTAATCAAATTATTCAGATCAACTTGAATAAAAAATTAAGTTTTTTGGTTTAACTCGAATATGAATGTGTTATCCGAAATTCTGAATAAGAAAAGGCAAAACTACGTCACTTTGATAAATGTTTACCTTTTCTAAAGTTAAAAGTCAAAACCATTAAGTTAAAAGGAAAAATTACGTCGTTTTTAGAAATGTTTACTCATTAAGTTAAAAGGCAAAACCATTATATTGTTTATATAGTTAAATAATCTTGTACTTCATATACTAGTTAAATAATCGGTCCATGTAAACGCAACATTGAGTATAAATAATAGGATTCGTTAACTCGACTCGAAATTTTTTTCTCGATTCGATTCGATTCGAAAAAAAAATTTAAATTGAGTTCAGTTGCTGAAATAGAATTTATCAACTCGACTAACTTGAATTTTTTTTACTCGATTCAACTCGACTCGATCAAATACTCACCCCTAGTGAATTGTGGTTTTTGTTTCGACCCATTACTACTGGGGTGAATTGTGGTTTTTGTTCCGGCCCACTGCCATTAGGGTGAATTGTGGTTTTCGACTTTTGTCACTAAGGTTAAGGGTGACCATAGCAAAAAAAAAGGAATTTACTTTTATCTTATGATATTTCAAAAATTAATAATTTGTCTTTATTATAGTTTTGACATGGAATATGCTTTGAATTATTTGTTGCATATTACCCATAAATTTTGCAATTATGTATTTTCAATAAGATATTTGGCCTAAATGTTTCCATGCTTGCTTAACCCAACAAAAGAAAATGCCAATTACTTACTAAGTAGTTAAATTCACTCTCTCTTTTAATATTTTTACAAGCTCTGAATTTGCTCGTGAAATAGGAAGTTTGGGGAGTGACACTTTTAGATATTGCCGTATTTCTTTAGAACTTCCAAGATGTTTCTATAATTTACATTTTTGATACTACTAGAAAAGTTTTTATTTTGAACTTTCTTCGTAAACTGCACATTTTAAAAGTTGTCTTCAAAGCAAATCTATAAAAAAAATTATGAGATTATAACCTTATGATTTTTATATTAAACGTTTTGGTTTACTTGAATTTAAACTAATTTGTGATAGCGTTGCATATTCGTGAGATTCTATCTCGCAAGTGTGCGACATTTGTTATACCTCAATTCAGGCGTGATAGGACGATACTTTAAAGGCTTCTCCTAAGAGAGTCAATGTCTTTTTGTTGAGAGAGGATTAGCTCTTTGGGGCAATCTTGGACCCTCAATGGAGCTATTATTCCCGGAGTGTCTATACTCGATTAGTTTTTGTTTCTTGACTTTAAGAAGAGCCCAAAAAGGTTCATGGGATTTGATAAAATTGTCTAGCCCACCAAGGAAATGTTTAGGACTTGGTCTTAGAGGGGTTCTAACCCATGTTTTAAGGGTTTTAGTGGGTTAGAATCCCACTAAGGCCAAATGCTAAATATTTCTTTGGTGGACTAGGCATTCCTGCCAAATTCTGTGAACTCCTTCGGGTTCTCCTCAGAATCGAGAGACAAATGCTCAAAGCTAAAATCAAGCATAAACACTCCGAGAATAATACCTCCATTGATGGTCCTAGACTAACCTAGAGAATTGATCCCCCTCAACAGTACTTTATAATAATTAATTATTATTATTATTTGAATAAATATATAATTTATACTCACAATTATAATTGTACTTATAACTCAAAAAAAAATTAAACCAGTAAAAAATATTTGGTATCTTATCAAAATTATGCTTCAAAGACTAGCAATCATCAACAAAATTTTAAGCATTGCTTTTTTTTCTTTATTTCTAGTAATAATAAGTGTAATAGGCCAATTTAGCCCGGGCCCATACAAAAAATAATAAACCCAAAATAATAAAACAAAGTCCAAGTGCAGTCCAAAATATATCATTTGGCCCAATCGGAATGGCCCATTACTTGAAAAGATTGAAGGTCCATCTACAAGCTTGACGTATATGGAAACATAATCTTCAAGGATATGCAATCTTAGATATGATATGCAAATCTTAGATATGATATGCAATCCTAAAAGATATGATATGCAATCTTAGAAGATATGATTTTGTAATCTTAGAGATTTAATTTGTAGATACCTTTTAATCTTAGCCGTTGATGTAATTGATCTGTACCGTTGGATTTGGGGAGGCTCAACTATAAATAGAGGCCTCTCCCTCCACTGTAAAGGACTGGAGTTTTGAGTAATAAAAATTCTTGAGAGCATTCACACAAATCTTTCTCTCTCTTGCGTTCTTATTTTCTGGGGCTTGTTTTAATTTTGTTATTCGTTCATCTTCGTTTCTTTTTGAGTTGCTCTAGTTTGAGTTGGATTTAGGTGGTGGAATTTCGTTGAATCCTCATATTGCAAGAATTATGTTGACTTAGGCATTTTTTTAACTTTTTTTTTTGTTTATCCATTTAATTGCTTAATCATTAATTATTCTTTTTATTTTTATTCATTATTTATTCGTCAACTTTCTTATTTACATATTGTTCATTTATTTAACCATTCTTATCATTCTTTTATTTTCTTCCATTAATTATATACTTTATTTGTTTTTAATGTCACACATGTTGTTTATTTAAAAAAAAAACTCATTTTATAAATCATCCATTTTAAATTGTTTGATTATTTACTTTAATTTTTTTCCATACATTATCAATTGCAAATTTTTATATATTACTATCTATTTTATATACCATTTATTTTTAAGATGTTTTGTGTATAACTTATTTGGTCTTTGATTATTGATGTTAGTATTTAAATAATTGCCATTATGTGTTTTATAAATTGTTTATTTGTATTTTAATATTGTCGTTTTTTTTATCAAAGTTTTTATTTATACATTGTTTTAATATTGCAATAATTTTCCCCCAAATGCTCGTATTTGGGAGCTTCGAGAAGATTGTGCCCTAACTTACTGGGTTCCAATTTTCCTCGTTGAATCTAAGTAATCGAGCACCCATTTCAAATCAAAACATATGAGTTTCAAATAAAAGCTTATTCTCGGGAATTCGAGGTGTTGTGTCCTAACTTATTGGATATGACGTCTTGTTATCTTGAGGTAAGGATTTCTAAAAAAGTATAAACAATATTCTATGTTTGGAATTTTGAGAAATTGTGCCCTAACTTACTGGGTTTCGATTTTTTTCACTTGACCCAAATAATCGAATATCCTTCTAAAATTTAAATGCATGAGTTTTAAAAATCAAAAGACGAGCTTAGTTTCAAGGATTTAAAATGTCGTGTCCTAACGTACTGGATGTGATATTTTATTACTTCGGGACAAAAGGGTCTTAACATCCATTTCAATTTATTCAAACATTTTTTTTAAATAAAAAGGATCGTATTTTAAAATCTTCTCAAATTTTTGACATTAAGACATTAATTAATCAATTAGGTACCAATTTTGGGCGTTACAAGGGTGCTAATCCTTCCTCGTGCGTAACCGACTCCCGAACCCGTTTTCTCAAATTTCGTAGACCAAAATCATTGTTTTAATAAAACAAAATGTTTTTATTAAAATGATCAATTTCAAGGTGACCCGATCACACCTCGAAAAAAGATTGGTGGCGACTCTATTTTCGTTTTTAAAGTCGATCCCCGTTTTTTAAAAAAAATTAAAAATGGTTTCGACAGCTTGGCGACTCCACTGCGGATACCAAGAAAGTCAAGCCGTAAAATTGATTATTTTCTGTCCTTTTGTTCTATTTTTTGTAGTTTGATTTGAAAATTACGATCCTTTTGTTACATTTGTGTCATTGTATATGATTGTTATTTTCTTGCGCACATTGCATTGCATGACCGTTGTGGTCGCAGCTTTAAGTGGGAGTGAGAAACTATGCCTTCGTGAGGTTTTCACCTCCGCATGGGCTAGTGGATTGCTTCCAGGATACATCTGTACCTATGTCTTCGTGAGGTTTTCACTTCCGCATGGCCATAGGGAAATGTATTCCCCTGAACTGAACTCGATCTGTATGAGCCTATAATGGGTGAAGATTTAGGAATCTGCTAGTTCAGGTACCTTTTCTTTAGAACTAAACCGCATATAGAAAGACCTAGGAGCCTACCCTAGGTAGAACCATGCCAAACTCCAGTAGTCACCCAGATAGGTGTTCTATGTTGTTTATTTCTTCTGTGCTAACGTGTTTTGTTTTGTTTTGGTTGCATTGCATTCACATCATAGAAAAGAGGTGTTGATTCAAATTCGATTGCTAAATAGAATAGTTTGTCATGAGAAAAATAGATTTCTTGATAAAGTGGATTATAATACGGTCGTTCGAATATGGTCCAAGTAAACACAACGAGAGAAGACTGATAGTCCGTGAAGAAATACAAGACTTTATTGCCCAAGGATTCAAGCTGACAAAGACTATTCGAGAATCACCATGTCTCGGCTTTCTTGAAGAGGCTAACGAGCATTGTGGAAATAAGTGAGCAGTGAGTCGCGGCCCAGATCAAGTAAAAAGAGCTAGTAGAGACATTTATTAGAAAGTTCGCGAGATTGGACCTTAATATCCAGATAAGAAGAAAGGGATCAATGTCTTCGCTTGGAATATGAGGGAAAGGCTGTATAAATATCTATTTTTATGTAAAGGAATTTATTTTCTAGAAAAGTTGTTCTAATGGAATTGAATTCAGAATCAACGCCTCTCTTCCTTTTTGCATTCATGCATTTGCATTACATTGTATCATATGCATTTAAATCTATAGAAAGACCCTAATTAGTTGAAGTTATTACAGAGAGAGAGGGGGAGGAGGAAAAGTTAATCTGGAAACTAAACACCATTATAGTACACGTGCTAAGACAAAAAATATGGATCAAAGACTCGAACAGTTCCAGAGAGACATGCAAGACCAGCTGCAAGAGCAGTTGGTAAAGATCCAATAAGATATGATGGAACAAATGATGGAAGCCCAAAGAAATATGGTGGCTCAAATGACTCAGCTACTGAATGGGGCAATGGACAAGGGAAAAGGTCCCATGACTAATACTGGAGAAGATAATGAGGATTATCCTCCGGGTTTTACCCCACCGCATGCACAAACACAACCTGAAGCATATCCTCGAAGGCTATCTGTTACAATTAGGCCTCAACAAGGTCAAGCTGATACTGGGGTGCCCATGAATTTCCAAGTTGGTTCAGGATCTAACCCAGGAGATAACCCTGCTAATCCTGTTATCCCTGATTTAGATATAGCGGAGAAGGAAGGGATGAGAACTGAATTACCAAGGCAGTTAGAGGACCGTTGTAGATGGTTAGAAGAAAAGTTCAAGGCCTTGGAAAACGCTGATAATCACCATGGAATTGATGCTAAAGACTTGAGCTTGGTTCCAGATTTGGTGCTTCCTCGCAAGTTCAAAATGTTAGAATTTGAGAAGTACAATGGGGCTAGCTGTCCTGAAGCCCATATTACTATGTTCTGTAGACGGATGACTGGGTATGTTAATAACGATAAACTGTTGATCCATTGTTTCCAAGATAGCTTGGTGGGGGCAGTGTCCAGGTGGTACAACCAATTGAGCCGTGCTAGGATTAATTCTTAGAGAGACCTAGCACAAGCATTTATGAAACAATACAATCATGTGACAGACATGACGCCTGACAGAATCACCTTGCAAAACATGGAGAAGAAATCAAATGAAAGCTTCAAACAGTATGCGCAAAGATGGAGGGAAGTTGCCATACAAGTTCAGCCGCTGCTTTTAGAAAAGGAAACCACGATGCTTTTCATCAATACTCTAAAAGCCCCATTCATTAACCATATGTTGGGAAGTGCCACCATAAGCTTTTCAGATATAGTAATGTCCGGTGAGATGATTGAAAATGCAGTAAGGAGTGGGAGGATAGACACGAGAGAAAGCGCCAAAAGATCACCAGAAACAAGGAAAATGAAGTGAGTATCCCGAGCATGCATCCCAAATCAATCCATCGTAGGCGGTAGGGCTATAACCACTAGCTATCAAGGCTCTTCAAAGCAGGAATCTAACTTGAGGCCAAATGCAGAAAGGCTCCAGTTCACACCCATCCCGATGACATACAAGGAGCTGTATCAGAATTTGTTTGATGCGCATGTGGTGTCTCTGTTCTCCTCGGAACCCGTGCAACCTTCGTTCCCAAAATGGTATAATGAGAATACCCAATGCGAGTACCAACCGAGAATAACGGGTCACTCAATTGAAAACTGTACTACATTTAAAAAGTTGGTCGAAAGGTTCATTAAAATGGGAATTGTGAAGTTTGACGTTTCATCAGAACCTGATCACTATGACGAGGCAGTAAATGCGATGATTGAAGGAGGAGACAAGAAAGTTACGACTCCTTCAATAAGTCAAAAGCGAAGAGGGAACCGAGGAACGAAGTTTCCAAGCCCTTGCATACTTGGGAGTGTTTTGAATAATGGAACTGTGGAAGAGATCCCTATATTTTTAGAGCTAATCTAGAGTAATATTCAAAACATGCTTGTTGCATTAAGCCTAGAGGCAATAAGAACCCTTTTGTAAAATAGGCTTGTGTCCGAAATTTTTATTTCAATAAAATGCATCTTTTTGAGCAAATATTCTTTTATTTTTTCCATTTCATACTGTACAAACAATTGTTCTTAGTTTTTTTCTTTTGTTTGTTCTTTGGACTTTCTTTCAAGTATTCTTTCATTCTTCATTCATGACCATACAAATAATCATTCTTTGAATCATTTATTCTTTGGAATCTTCCTTCGAACCTACAATAGGTCTCCAGATATCAACGATGTGAGCAATGCTGCTACTGACTCAGAGTCTCCTTTCGAGTAAGATATGTGTCTAGAGGGATCTCAGGGCTTTGAAGATGACAGAGATTGTAACCTATCTTCTGATTTGTTAAGAACAGTAAAACAAGATGAAAAACAGACCTTACTCTACAAAGGGTCAGTGGATATTATGAGCCTAGAAAAGAGGTGAAGATTGTAGCCTAGCTCACCACAGAAATAAGGCGAGACATCATTGAGTTATTTTCAAGAATTCAAAGATGTTTTTGCACGATCATATCAGGACATGTCTGGGCTACTGAGACACGGGTACGTTGAAATCTTAAAAGAGGTCCATAAAGATGTCAGAAGGACACATGCTAATGGTTTTACAAAAGCCAAGCTAATCATGAGGTTTGGGTACTGCTAATCTACATAGAAGGGGATGGCATCAGTTATGTCGTATTTAAGGAGACAAGATTCATATGCCTCATTAATTTCTTCACAAACTTTCTCTCTGTGGGGCAGGCCAATCTCGGTAAAATTTCTAGTATACGTCGATTTATCTTGGTGGTCGTCGATTACTTCACTAAAAAGGAGAAAGTAGCTTCACATGTCAATTTTACAAGGTCGACAGTAAAAAAAAATAGATCAGGCGCCGACAAAGAATGCCAAAAAGGACAATGTCAAAAGTTTGTAGTCTGTTCAAAGATCAGACGCCATATCATAGAGCAACAAAGGCAGCCAAAAAGAAAAAAAAAACAAAACAAGGATTGTAGGAAAGATGACCGAGACTTGTAAAGATTGGCATAAAGAAGTTACCATTTATCCTCTATGATTATCGAACGTTGGCCAAGACCTTTGCCGGGGCAACATCTTACCCATTGGTTTATGGAATGGAAACGTTTTTGCCAATTGAACCTAATCGAACAAAAGGTTAAAAGTTATCCATCACGGTCAGATGATGCAAGCTTACGACAAAGAGGTTCATCCTAGAGAATTCCACGAGGGGAACCTGATATTGAAAAAGATATTTCTTATACAAAAGGATTTCAGAGGAAAGCAGATGCCAAACTGGGAAGCACCTTATGTAGTAAAAAAGGGCCTGTTCTAGAGGAGCATTGATATTGACCGAGACGGATGGCGAAGACTTGCCCAATTCGGCGAATTCAGGTTCAGTCAAGAAGTATTTTACCTGAAAGAGGAAAGGCCAAGGTGAAAACCCGTAAAGGGCGCCTTGAGATCAAATTCAAAAAAAAAAAGAGGAGAAGCCAAGGCAAAAACCTGCAAAGGGCGCTTTGAGACCAAAGGGGTTTTGAGCCGAAAACCCAAAAAGGGCGGCTCAAATTTTAATCAAAGATAGGGCATGTGGTAGTCTTGCTATGCCTGAATTAACAATAAGGAAGTATGCTACGTCTTGGGGCATTGACAAAGCACTCTGGATCCTCTAAACACGTATTGAGCTCAAAATGGTCCTCAAGAAGTTTGTACAGAGAAGCTCAGGTTGCGATATCTAGGGCACCTAGCTTCTATCTTACCCATTTTGAATTTGCTATCTTTGATTACTTTATTCTTTTCAAGATACACCCCAATCAATTTTCTTTTATGGCCTTGGCTATCTTTGATTACTTTATTCTTTTCAAGATACACCCCAATCAATTTTCTTTTATTGCCTTGGTTATCTTTGATCAACTTATTTGTTTCGAGCTATGCTCCTAATTAATTTCCTTCTTGTCCATTGTTGTGATCTTTTTCAAGCGTTTTATATTGAAATAACGATTAATGGACTAATAATACTTTCATAAAAGGAGTTTCGCATATTACTCTGGAAGCTTTTAAATAGTATAGGAACCTGAAACAGGACTATTGTTTAGAACTCACCAAGCTTAAAGGTTGGAAATATTTGAGCCCAAAGTGAGTTTATCTCTTCAGATTTTCTGTCAAGGACATTGGTTGATCAAAAGACTAGATATTGCATCGGTGATACAAATCCGACAGAAAATAAGCAATGACAACCCAAGCGTAGAAGGAATCAATCTCGAAAAGAAAAAATGACATTTTGCATCCATGCGAGTATCATGCATACACATCTGGTCGGGTCACTGGGGAGTGATCAGTGGATGGAACAAGTTACAGATCCTATACCTTAAAGTTACAGTGGGATGAATTGAAAAAGATACAAGTCCTATACCCTTGAATTGCAGTGGGAACGGATTGGAAAAGTTTCAAATCCTATAATCCTAAACCGCAGTGAGATGGTTTGAAAATGGTACAAGCATTATGTCCCTGAGGTACAGTGGAAAGGACCCTGAAGTTAGTGGGGCAAATCAGTTGAGCAAAAATGTTTTCGGGTTTTCTGTCAAATGCCAGCCGAGTAGGAAGACAGTGTACTACATTAATGATAGAGCCCTAATGAGCAACAAGTGGCGACATCCTAATTATTAAAAAGGATCGTCCTCATGACATTTTGCATTCGTACTTATGTCATTCGGTTAGGAGTAGTTGATTTGTTCAGATCATAGCATCCTAACCATTTTGCATAAGCATAAACACATAAAACCAGTTTTACAGGATAGGTCCCCAGAGAGATGCGATGTCGCAACATCGGTGAATTCACGAGATCTTGTCTTCTTGAGTTTGTAGTGAAGCGAATCGAAAACATCGATCTGCCATTCCCGAGTTTGCGCGATGGAAACAGCCAAGATAATGAGATCTTGTCTTCCTAAGTTTGCAAATTAAGCGGATCGAAGATACCATCGCATCCCCGAGTTTGCGATGGAAGCGGTCAAGATAGCGAGATCTTGTCTTCCGAGTTTGCGATGAAGCGGACCGAAAACATCAGCCTGGCATCCCTGAGTTTGCAGTGGAGTAGACTAAAGATAGCAGATCTTGTTGATGCGGTCGTTGAGAGCACAAAAAATATCATATTCCCTACAAAATAATGAAAAAGAACAGTACAGGGGAAGTAGGGTCGAATCCTCAGGGACCGGATTATACGAATGCTTGTGTTTTTGAAATCCTGGGAAAAATCGTGCCTAAGAAAACCTGCGTTCCTGAAAAATATAAAAAAAATAGAATTTTAAAGTTTTTAATCTGGGAATAAAAATAAAATTAAAATATAATTAAGAAGTCGAATTGAAATTGCAAAAATTAAAGATAGTAAGTAGAGTTTGAGATAAAAAAATTCTTATGGGGGAATTCCAGCCTCCAATTGTCTTGATCCGCCTTGGGTTCAATCCTCGGCTTTTAGATGATCCTTCTCAAACCGAATAAGCCAGTTATAGTGGAAGAGGATGCCTACGACCACCAACTCCAAGGATTTAGACTTACGATTTAGTAGAACCTGACTCTACCCAACAATCTCTCCTGTGGGATCATCTTATGCTAGATCAACGTTTCTCAATGATGAATCCCACGCCATTTTGTCTCTTGGGCTCGCCAACCTCTGACACAGTAAGTTAACGAACCGACTGTGCAACCTTCCCAAAACATACAAAGCGGTCGCCTTTGCACACATCGAAAAGATCACTTCTTAAGGGACATGGACAGAAACGTCAGCCTCATAATGCGGAGAAACGATGAATACTCGTCGAAGAGGGTAAGTAGGGATTCTAAGCCTCAAGAACCTTTTTTGGGGATTTTTGACAACTTTCGGCTAGATGGGTTTAGTGGCTCATGCTTTTGGGAAAAGAAATAGACTTAATAAAAAATTAGAATTTTATTGAATGGAAAATATGGAAAGAACAAAAGGCTAACTTTTTGGGAGAAAGTGTTTGACGTAAAAGAATGAATAAAAACCGAGTCACTTCATCCCCTATTTATAGTGCTAAGATAGATAGACTAGTCCTACTCAAATTCCTAAAGATAATTACAAATAATCAAAGATAAATAAAGATAAATAAAATAAATCCTAAAATTAAATAATCTTTAATAATTATCTTAATATTAATTATCCTAATATAGTCAAAATAGAGTCTGATAGAATAAAATCTCTTCTTTTTGCATTTCAACCCTTGTGTCCTCCATGCTTGCACTTTTGGCACCAACTTTTCCCTGTGTCGCACATTGGCCCATTTTATCTCTAAATTCACGCTTTTGGCCCTTAATTTCGCTTTTGCCTCCAATTTAGTCCCTATGAGATAAAAGATAATAAATAGCTCAAATTAGCAGGATCATACTCAGAATAAACACATAATTAATACATAAAAATATGTTATTCTAGAGTATTATCAAATTCCCCCTACTTAGCCCATGCTTGCCCTCAAGTATGGTTCCTATCCACTGTGAAAATTAGATTTTGCTATAAAAGAAATACCACTCCAAAGTTTCATAAAAATTAGTCAAAAATACATATGAAAAATAAATAGAACTCTAAGTTTGCTTTAAGTAAAACAGAAAAAGTTTTCCAATTAATACAGACATTAACTTCAAATTGAATTATTTCATGGAAATTAGGTAAATTACTAAACCTACCCAAGACACCCTCTTTGTTTCTTCCTTTAGTCCCAAATTTTATTTATTTACACATATTTTTTTTCTCTTTTTTTTTCTTTTTTCTTTTCTTTTATTTATTTAATTATTTATTTATTTTCTTAGAAACATATTGCTATTTCCTTAGCGGAGTTTTTCCCATCACGTCACACAACCTTTTGACGCTGTAGTAGAATGACAACCCAAGCACCCTACCGGTTACTCGATCGATCCACGTTCGGGCTACACTCATAACTCAGGGCTAGCGGAGTTTTACTTGTCACGTCACACAACCTTTGACACGGTAGAATGATAACCCAAGCACCCTACCTCTAAGCACTCGATCGATCACGTTCTAAGTCAGACTCATAACCACGGAAAAATTTATTAACAATTAAACGAAATTTAAATTTTTGAGAACTTAGGAAAAACAATATAAGTGTCAAGGATAAGTTTCAATAATCACCTAATATCCATGAACATAAATTAATCATGCAATCAATTTAAGTGTTCACTTTATACTAAACTTGATCAATTTCACGAAAAGTAAGATAGAGTTAACTCTATTGATCACAATTATTTTTAGCCTAATAAAAATAAAACAGTGGAGATGGCATCAATTATGGGAAAAATCATAATTTCCTCAGAGGGCAAGAATCATGCTTGTGGGGCAAACAGTAGGCAAGTTGTGGTCAAATTCTTGGGCATGAAAAAAAGACAGAATATTCTAAAAAAAATAAATGGGCAGAATCGAGCACCAAGCAAAGCAGAATAACCGGATAACAAAGATATACAAAGAGATAAAATGACAGTAATAACGAGGAACACCTCCCCCTACTTAAAACACATAGTCCTCGATGTGGAAGAAAATAAAGAAATAGGCAGAAGAAAAGTGTAGAAGAACTCCCCATATAGTTACTGTCGGTCGGTGCGCACAGTGGAGAAGAAGAAGAAGATGGCAAGGATGGGTCGTGCAGAGGAGAGGAGGACGGCACGGTGTATAAGGAGGAGAGGAAGAGAAATCGGCAGTGGGGTTGTTAAGGAGAGTTGCGGCGGCTGGTAAAAGAAGAAAGGGAAAAAAATTGAAAAATATCTTAGGGTTTTGGGGGTTATTTGTGGCTGAAGGTGGGTGTTTGATTGCAGGGATATGGGTATTTGGCTGCCGGGATATGGGTACTCTGGTCTGGAATACGGATTGGATAGGGCTGTTTGGTTCTATTTTTCTAATTTTTTACTTTTTTCTTCGTATTTTCGCTCCGTTTCACCTAGGCAGAAGAAGATAAATTTATTAATATTCAAAAAACAATAAATAAAATAAAATAAAACAATAAATAAAGTTAAGAAAATAAAATAAAATAAAAAATTGGGTTGCCTCCCAACAAGCGCTTGTTTAACGTCGCTAGCTTGACGCCTCTACTAGTATTGGAGTTATTCCAACTGAATTCTTTCGTCCGTATGGGCTCGAAAATTCTCCTTTTTTAACACATCCACCATATTTGGCTTTAATCGTCTTTGCGTGCCTTTCAAAGGGTTAATCCTTTTAAATCAGCTATGGTCTCACCATTCTCCAAAAATGTGCACTAGAGATGCTCGAGAAGTGGTTTTAATTCTAGATCCGTGCCTGCACAAATGTAAGGTAGAAGTTTAGTATCCTTAGAGCCAATAATTTATTAATAGAAAAATCATCAAACATCATTTTAGATTTATCTCCATAAGATGACTCAAAAGTTTGTTCTACTAATGAGTCCATTATGTCGACATGGTTTACGCTCAAGATTTTACTTGGATGACTAATAGCATCGTAAACATTAAACTTCGCGATCTCCCCATCAAACTCCATCCGAGGTTCCGCTCAGACGTCAATCTTAGTATTTGCAAGGTGCTAAGGAAAGGTCGCCCCAACAAGATGTCTGAAGACCTAGGAGCTTTATCCTCCTCCATTTTTATCACTTAACTTTCACTAATATGTCATCAAGGACTCCTTTAGGATGCACAAATGCAGACCTATCCGCCAATCAGTATAGTAACACCTGCTTTCATCAAAAAGCCGCGTTAAGTGATTCATAAATAGAAAAGGCATTACATTTATGGAGGCCCCAAATCACACATAGTCTTTTTTATCCTCAAGTGGCCTATTTTGCATGGTATCGCAAACATGCCCCTATCTTTACATTTCGCTGGCATTTTTCGCTGTAACACTGCAGCTACATTTTCACCAACATTTACCCTTTCATTACCTGTTAATTTCCGTTTGTTGGTGCAAAGCTCTTTAAGAAACTTGGCATAACGTGGAATTTGTCTGATGGCATCCAATAGTGGTATATTGATCTCAACATTTCTAAATGTTTCGAGGATCTCCTTGTCCTCTTTACCTCTTCGACATTGGTAAAACCTTTCTCGGAAATGGAGGTTGAATTATGGGCAATGGGGTTTCATTCGGACTGCTTCATCGTTCTTGGGCTTTTTGGGGGCGAATCTTGGCCAAGATTTCTTGCGAGAATTGGTTCCAATACCTTTCCACTTTGCAACGTCACTTTGCATTTGCGTGTTGTCTTAGATTCAGTTCTATTTGTGACGGCAGCTTCCTTTGAGAGTTAAATTTCTCAACTGATATGGTCAATTCTCTTATAGACACCTCAGTTTTCTGTTGAAAATCCTTAATTTCTCTTTGGAAATTAAGAGTTTGTTGTCGAAAATCAAGCACATTAGTGCTAATTTATTGACCATAGTTTTTAAGAAATTACCTGAACCTTGCGGCTATTGCGGAAACCAGTTTTGGTATGGCTGGTTATTTCGTGGATTGGCCCCATAACTTAAGTTAGGATGGTCCCTCCATCCTGGGTTGTAGGTATTAGCGTAGGGGTCGTATCGCCTTTGTGGTGGCCCAAGAAAATTTCCCACAGCATCCAGATAGGCCATGGTATCATCATACAAACTAGGACATGCATCAGTTGCATGATCAAGAGTAGCCATATTCCGCATAACCGAGCTGTCTTTGTTTTTTCTGCAAGAAGAGTATTGTAGGAATTATCATCCCTTTATTAAAGGGATTCTGTAGGAATCATTATTCCTTAGTCAAGGGATTCTGTAGGAATCATTATTCCTTAGTCAAGGGATTCTGTAGATATTTATAATCTCTTATTTTTAGGGATCAGATCTCTATTAGTTTTCTTTCCTATCTTAGAGTTTCCTAAATTAGAGATATAGTTTGTATAAAGATGTAAATATGTTCTATTGTATCGATATATATAAAAATACAGAGAATTACTCTGGTTTCTACATGGCATCAGATTAGGTTCCGGTTCTTTTCCACCCTAGACCATGTCAGAAACTTCTTCTTCTACATATCCTTCTCCTACTCCGAGATTACCTCAAATCTAGAAAAAAAATTTGGTAATTTGGTCATGAAAGAACCAGAAGGTAACCCTTCTTCTACAAGTATTGTTTTCCTCACAGTTCACTCCTAATTGGATCCTTGATTCAAAAGCTACGGATCATATGACTGGTAATAAGGCCTTGTTTCATAATTTTTTCCAAACATTTGGTAAAGTCAGTAAAAGCAAACTGATGGTTCCTTGTGCAAAATAGAAGGACATGGCATCGTTGTTCTAAAATGAACAGTTGTACTTAACAATGTTCTATTTGTCCCAACTCGCTTGCAATCTTATTTCCGTAAGTAAAATTTCCATGGAATTGAAATGTTCCGCAATTTTTAACTGTCTTGATTGTACTTTTTAGGCACTCGAACTCAAGAAGATGATTGGTAAGGCCACTTTGCAAAATGGTCTCTACATCCTCCCTTCCTCTCCTAAAACAGAGCTCTCTAACTCTTTAATAGCTTTAAATATAGTTGATAATGTTATGTTATGGCACTTTCGTTTAGGCCATCCTAGTTTTCAATATCTTGCAAAATTATTTCTTGATCTATTCATTAATAAAAGGCCTAACTCTTTTCTTGCAAAGTTTGCTCTCTTGCCAAACATACTAAATCGTCTTATTTTCCTTCTCTATACAAGCCTTCTCACCCTTTTTCTTTGATCCAAAGTGATATTTGGGGCCCTTCTCGGGTGAAGAATGCTGACAATTGTAAGTGGTTTATCACTTTCATTGATGATCACAGATGGATAACTTGGACTTATTTGCTAAAAGATAAATCTGAAACTACTGGTATTTTTTAGCAATTTTATAACATGGTTCTCACTCAATTTGGGTCTAAAATCCAACTCTTTAAGTCTGATAATGGCAGTGAATTTTTTTGCTAGGTCTTTGGGTATTTTTTTCAAGGAAAAGGGCATAGTTTAGCTTAGTTCTTGTATTGGAACCCCATAACAGAACGGCATTGCTGAAAGGAAAAATAGGCACCTCCTAGAGGTTACTCGTTCACTTCTATTTACTACCAATGTTTCTAAATATCTGTGGGGGGAAGCCATATTAATGGCCACCTATTTAATCAACCGAATGCCTAGTAAGGTTTTGAAATTCCAAACACCTCAATCTATATTTTTGAAGCATTTTCCTCATTTTAAGCCTATCTCTTCAATTCTGCCACTTAAAATCTTTGGCTGCACTGTCTTTATCCAAAATATTGCTCCTAATAAGTCCAAGTTAGACCCTAAGTCTTTAAAATGTGTACTGGTTGGATATTCTTCACTTAAGAAGGGACATAAATGTTATCATCCTCCTTCAAAAAGATTTTTTACCACTATGGATATCACTTTTTATGAACAGGATCCCTATTTCAATCAGGCTGAAATTCAGGGGGAGACATGGAGTGATTTTCAGCCAAATCAGGTATCTCCTCCTAATTTCCATTCTCAACCTTCAAAATTTCCACCATTTTTCCCTTTACCTCAAACTGATTCTCCTATAATATCTATCACTAACTCACCCACTCCTACTTTAAACACACCTACTCCTCTTGAAAGTCTTCAACAAATATCACCACCCAAAAACGACTTCGTGTCTATACAAGAAAAAGGAAAATATCCTCGAGATCGCTTTTACAACTGATTCTTGCCGAGAATTGGATTTGGGTTCAAATCTTTCAAATAGAAGAATAAATCAAGAAGTCTACTACTCTAGATGACTTTCCTATTACTATTAGAAAAGGGGTTAGACAATGCACCAAGCATCCTATTGAAAAATTTGCTGGCTATAACTCATTGATGCCTTCTTTTCAAGCATTTACAGCAACCTTGGATAAAGAACAAATTCCCACAAGCATAGCTGAAGCTCTAAAGGATCCTAAATGGAGAAGGGCTGTTGAAGAGGAAATTTGTGCACTAGAGAAAAATGCCACTTGGACAGTTACAGACCTTCCTTAAGAAAAAAAGTTGTTGGCTGTAAGTGGATTTTTACTGTAAAGTACAACTCCAATGCAAGCATCCAACGATACAAAGCTAGACTAGTGGCTAGAGGCTTTACGCAAACATATGGGATAGATTTCATAGAAACTTTTGCACCTGTGGCAAAGCTTAACACTGTTCGAGTACTCCTAAGCTTGGCTATAAATTGCGATTGGCAATTACACCAACTTGATGTAAAAAATGCATTTCTTAATGGCATGATAGAGGAAGAAGTTTATATGAAACTTCCATCTGGCTTAAAGTCTGTTAAAGGTAGCAACAAGGTATGTAAGCTCAACAAGTCCCTATACGGGTTAAAATAATCACCTAGAGCTTGGTTCGAGAGGTTCACTAAAGTCATCCTTAAAAACGGCTACAAGCAGTCCCTAGCCGATCATACACTCTTCATCAATGTAACTTCTACAAATAAGAAATCTATCCTAATTGTGTATGTTGATGACATAATTCTTACTGGAGATGATGAAGAAGAAATCAGCAGTTTGAAGGAGCTGTTAAACAGGGAATTCGAAACCAAGGACTTGGAAAAGCTAAGATATTTCCTAGGAATGGAGGTGGCAAGATCAAAAGAAGGACTTGTGATTAATCAAAGAAAGTATGTACTTGATTTACTCAAAGAAACTGGTTTTCTTGGTTGTAAGCCAGCTGATATACTAATGGAGGCAAATTTGAGATTCAACAAAGAAGATGGGTCTTTAGTAGACAGAGAGAAATTTCAGAGATTAGTTGGGAAACTTATTTACTTATCCTTGGCGAGGCCAGATATAGCCTTTCCTGTAAATGTGATAAGTCAACACATGACTAATCCTAGTGAAGAGCATATGGCGGCCGAAGAAATGTAATTCTCAAGTACTTGAAGAAAACTCCGTGACACGGCTTAATGTTCAAGAAGACACAAGACAGAATCTGTTAAGATTTTTACTGACTCTAGTTGGGCGGAGACCTCACCGAAAGAAGATCCACTAGTGGCTCTTGCACTTTTGTTTGGGGTAACCTTACAACTTGGAGAAGTAAAAATAATCATTGTTTCAAGAAGTAGTCTTGAGCTGAATTTAGAGCACTAGCTTTGGGAATATGCGAAGGAATTTGGCTACTTAAATTACTAAAAGAACTTGACACTAATCAGGAGGATCACTTTGAAGTCTTGTGTGATAATCAATCTGCTATTCAGATTTCTAAGAATCCAGTCCAACATGACCGAACAAAGCATGTGGAGATTGATAGGCATTTTATTGTCGACTAAGTCAACAAAAAGGACAAACCACTCTTTCCTACATTCCTTCGTAGGACAGATTGCAGACATTCTCACTAAGGCTCTACCAAAGCCTGTTTTCAATAAATTCCTATTCAAGTTGGGATTATACAATGTATATTCACCAGCTTGAGGGGGAGTGTAGGAATTATCATCCCTTTATTGTAACATCCTGAATTTTTGGGCCTATGCGTTTAATGGGTGGATATGTTTAATGTGTTAATTTAAGTGTTAAGGGTCCAAATTGGGCTCAGGCTTAGGTAGAGGCCTTGATTAAAATTATCTGTTTGGGCATTATAGGGTTTAAAAGGTAGTATCTATGTTTAAAATACCAAAGTGGGCTTGTGGCCCAATCTTAGGAGGTGACGCCACACAAGGGAGTAAAGGGCCCAAATTTAAGTTTCATGGAGCCCAATTCTTTTAATTTAAGTTAGCTAAATTTTAGGCATTAGGATTAGGTGGAGTGGATGGCAACAAGGCTAAAATTTAGGGGTTTTAATGTTTAAAATATGTGGATAATAAGCGGATAAAGGCTAAAATTTAGGGATTTTAATGATTAAAATATTTGGATAATATCTTGATAAAGGAGGGAGGAGTTAGAGATAATTAAGTCTCTTTTAGATGAGCTAGTAGATTAAGATAAAGGAGAAAAGATAGGACTTATCTGCAAGGTTAGGTAAGTCATAGAAATTTCTATAAATAGGGGAATATCTCTTCAATTTCCTAAGCATTTGGGTTTTCTCTCATTCTTTTCTCTTCTTCTCGAGTAAAAGTTGAAAAATCCTAAAGTTCCATCTTCTTCTTCATTCTCTACAAAAGCCGAAATCTCTAAGCCTATTCCTCATCTTCACTTTGATTCAAAAGCAAAACTCTTTCCATTCTTTTTCTTCCTAGCCGAAATCTTCAAGTCTCTTCCTTGTTTTCTTTTCTTCTTCTCTTTTCCTGTCAGAAACCGAAACTCCTCACTCAAGTATTTTAAAATCCAAAGACACATCAGCCTTCTCTTGTTCATACTTTTTCGGGATTTTCCTAAAAGTCGAAATCCCTAGATCTCATCTCCTGTGATTGTCGAATTACTTCTGTGGTGCCTACTTGTGCCGAAATCTGAAGGGAACTTTAGTGGAGTCAATCGCATAGATCTCTAAGTTATAGAATCATGTTACTTTCGAGATTTCAAGGTAAGGGATCTATTAGTTTTAACGTGTAATTTGGGATTTATTAATCTTGGCCGATTTTTGAAGGGGCTAAATCTTTGTGTGTTTTTCCGGCTTTTGAGAAAGGCTTTACATTGAGGATAATAGATCCGGATAGCAAGGACATCGACTAAGAATATTGGATTTCGCGATATCATGTGTGTAGTACTTCCCCACCATCTAGATCTAATCATAAAATGCATGATCATAAGATTTATATGTTTTGATAATTGCCGACATCTCGATTTATTGATGAAAGCCCAATGAGGGTAAAAGCGGTTCACCATGTTAGTAAGTAATCTGTTTATTTGTTATAAGTAAAATGCTTGTATGTGATTGCATGGGTTGGGTTGATGAAAGGAGGAAGTTATACATTATATGTGTAGCGGTTTTACCGTGATCTGATGTAGCAGCTAATGCCGTGAACTGTTATACGGGCTTCCACCATTAAATGTTATACGGGCTTCGGCCATTATATGTTATACGGGCTTCGGCCATTATATGTTATAAGGGCTTCGGCCATCATATGTGGATGGCGACATATGACTGTCATCATGGTGTGTAGCGGTGTGGGTCGATTGTAGAAATCCCCAATGGTGTGTGCAGTCGATGCGGGCGTGTAGCGGATGGAAACCTAGGCAAATGGGTTGGGCCTTGCATATTATTTGTTATTTTTTATAAATGGAATTATTAATCATTTTATGGGCCTAAGGCCAAAATCTAGTGGTGCATGAGGGTTGCACACCGAGTCTCGCGACTCACCCTATTAATTAACCTTTCGGTGATACCTAGTGCTTGGACCGGGTGGAGATGAACATAAGGTGGCCATGCAAAAGACCAATGGATCCAGCAAAAAGTCTCAAGTTAATACTTTATATTTTTAATTAATGGATTTTAAATCTCGTTGTAATAAGGCTATGGGCCACTAGTTTATGTTTTGTTTATTTTGGGCTTTAATTACTTTTAGTTATTTAAATTCTTATTGAACTAATGTATCTATTTAAATTTGGGTTTTTAATTTATAAAGGCATATTTTATTTAAACTATCAACTATTAAATTTCTCTCGAATAAGAAGATAAACTTTAGAAAAGTATTTTTCCTGAAAATACGACATGTTCTTCCAAAATTTTCTTAGTGAGATACCGAGATCCGGTTAAGTGGTGTTTGGGCCAGTTTGGGGTGTTATAAATTTGTATCGAGCCTGGTTCAAAACTTCGGCTCACAGGGGTTTTTGGGCTCAAACGCGTTTCCTAAAGATGGGCTTTTAAAACATGAATGTTTTTAAATGATAACAGTCTGTTAGCTCGGCATGGCACTGCGTCTCGAGCCCCAAGTCCGCGGGGTAAGTACTCAACCATTGTGTGATATATATACGTGGGCTTGATGGGCTTTATGGGACGTAGATTAGTTAGATTAGAACTTGATGGACTCTAGGCTTAGTTCAAACCACTTCTTAAAATGTCATAAAACTTAATTTCACTAAACAAACCCGTTAACGAGCATGCGCAAGACTAGGGGTGTGGTAACCGTCATACGCATGTCTAGGAAGGATCCTAAGAGCACAGTATTTAAGCGATCCCTAGTGACTCACCTCCTCTTTCTTTGGAATCCTACAGTGCGTAGTGATTGCTCACACCTAGCCACGAGGACTTGTTGACGGCCCCAAAATCTATAATTAAAACCCAAAAGGACCAGCTACCTTATCTTTACAAAATTGCTAGAAACCCTTGTTTTGGAAAAAAAACCCAAGATACCCATGATTTGCAAATATACCCCCGATTTACATAGTCAACGAAATTTTTCCGTAAAAAAAAAAATAACACAACACATGACAACAAGCAAAATCCACAACCACCTGAACACTACTATTTTCTTTTGAAATCAAATCCTTCAAGATACCCCTATCTGTTTCAAAAATAAAAAAATTTATTTTGAAAATATTCTGATTTGTAAAAATTACTAAATTGCCCCTAATGTGTAAAATGACCAAAGTACCCTTGATTGCAAAAATTACCAAAATACCCTCTTTTACAAAATCACCAAGGAACCTATTTCAAAAATTTACGAAAAATACCCCTATAGGATAAATTACAAAATACCCACACAGGTAGTGAAATGGCGAAATACCCTTAGGTGATGAATGTAAGTTCTATTTGTATGATTGATGATTGCATGTATGTGTATGTGGAACTAGGAGACAAACTTAAGGCGAAACTTGTAGATGTGATTTGAATTCGAAAGAACTACTCTTAAACTCTTGCTCATAAAACTGTTCGTGGTTAAGCGATGGAAGAAACTTATTAATTCATAAAATTCTTAATCGGATAAATACGGACCGATAGCATGAGTACAAGGGGCGAGGATCCTTTAGATCACGAATACCGGTCGCGTACCTACCATAGTATACTAAGTGTTTATTTTGACTTTAGAATTAGAGTGCACAACGAAAGCATAGTGGTGAGACTTGGGTAGTACGATTAATAGTTAGTTGGAAATTTCGAGGACGAAATTTCTTTAAGGAGAATAGAAGCGTAACATCACGAATTTTTGGGCCTATGCGTTTAAAGGGTGGATATGTTTAATGTGTTAATTTAAGTGTTAGGGGTCCAAATTGGGCTCGAGCTTAGGTAGAGCCTTGATTAAAATTATCTGTTTGGGCATTATAGGGTTTAAAGGTAGTATCTATGTTTAAAATACCAAAGTGGGCTTGTGGCCCAATCTTAGGAGGTGACGCCACACAAAGGAGTAAGGGCCCAAATTTAAGTTTCATAGAGCCCAATTCTTTTAATTTAAGTTAGCTAAATTTTGGGCATTAGGATTAGGTGGAGTGGATGGCAACAAGGCTAAAATTTAGGGGTTTTAATGTTTAAAATATGTGGATAATAAGCGGATAAAGGCTATTATTTAAGAATTTATTTTATGTGGATA
Organism: Gossypium sturtianum; assembly: GCA_025698515.1. Lineage (NCBI taxonomy): Eukaryota > Viridiplantae > Streptophyta > Magnoliopsida > Malvales > Malvaceae > Gossypium > Gossypium sturtianum. The sequence goes on along the minus strand of JAOWAD010000075.1, from coordinate 21,230 downwards.
ATAAGCGGATAAAAGCTAAAATTTAGGGATTTTAATGAATAAAATATGTGGATAATATCTTTGATAAAGGAGGAGGAGTTAGAGATAATTAAGTCTCTTTTAGATGAGCTAGTAGATTAAGATAAAGGAGAAAAGATAGGACTTATCTCTGCAAGGTTAGGTAAGTCACAGAAATTTCTATAAATAGGGAATATCTCTTCAATTTCAGCATTTGGGTTTTTTTCTCATTCTTTTCTCTTCTTCTCTGAGTAAAGCGAAAACTCCTAAAGTTCCATCTTCTTCTTCATTCTCTGCAAAAGCCAGAAATCTCTAAGCCTATTCCTCATCTTCACTTTGATTCAAAAGCCAAAACTCTTTCCATTCTTTTTCTTCCTAGCCAAAATTGTAACACCCCAAACCCGGTCAATACACCACTTAATCGAATCACGGTATGTTCTGGGAAAAGCGTACTTGAGAGGTTTAGGTTTTTAGTTTAAAAGCGGGATGTAAACACTTCACTATCTAGTGTATTTGAAGAAAATTTGAGTAGGCTTGTTTGAAATCAAGTGGTGTATTGGAAAACCCAAAAAATTTGAAAGCTTAACCAAAAGATGTAGTTAAGCAGAGTTTATTCCATTTCATTATTCAAATAGTTTCTTAGTGTTACTTAAGACATTTTAACTTGGTAGAAAATCGAGTTTTGATTTGGAAATCGTTTGAGTTTCTAATGCAAGTCATGGTGAGATACCCGATGGTATAGTTTAAAACACTTTGCGTTATAGTTTTTAAATCATTGTCTTTCCAAATTTTAGTAAAATTTCAACCCACTTATTTTGTTAAGGCATGTTAAAGTCTATTTAAAGCATAAACATCATAAAGCATAATTTAAAGGCCTTTTACAATCCAAAACAAAACCCAAATAATAAAAGCAAGCTAAAGTACCCAAATTATAAAATCTGAGTAAAAACTTTATTAAGCGTGGCATGAGCACCCCAGAGTCCATCCGGCTCCATGTCGGCGTCTAAGTGTCTGAAATGTCAAAGGAGGGGTGAGTCGAATGACTCGGTCACGTAAATCCGCTCCGATAAAACAACATGCTAACACACATCATGCATAGCAACATGATTAATGCAACCCGATCCTAACCATCCATATCGCCTTTTCTACCGTGTGGTACCAAACCACTTGGTGGTGCCAAACCAACGGTGACCCAAAGTCACGATATCCATAAGTGTGGTGCCAAACCCTTTGGTGACCCAAAGTCACGAATAATCCAATGATGGGGCCAACCCATCGTGTGATACCAAATCACTAGCGACGATCCCATATCTCAAAGTGGGGCCAACCCACGGTGGTGTTAACTCCACGAGGGGCGAGTCGCAATGAGGTGCCAAACCTACGGTGTCCCAAAGACCGGTGTGATACCAAATCACTTTGGTGACCGCGATCACAAATCGATGATGGGGCCAACCCGTGCGTGTGATACCAAATCACTAGCGAGACGATCCCATATCTCAAAGTGGGGCCAACCCACGGTGGTGTTAACCACGAGGGCGAGTCGTAATGAGGTGCCAAACCTCACGGTGTCCCAAAGACACAAATGTGATACCAAATCACTTTGGTGGCCAGAAGTCACAAAATCAAGTGGTACCAAACCACTTTGGAGGTGCCAAACCTGCGGTGTCCCAAAGACCACAGTGTCCCAGAGACACGGATATCATCATCCTCCCCTCCACTCATATCACCCATCATCATGCCATACTCATGTGATCATGCATCTCTTACAAGTCATGCATATCATGCCAACATGCCAAGCATTATATCTCATAGCATACATAACATAGATCATGATATTGAGTATACATCGGTGGAACTTCGTAATGCTACGGACTTACAGGATCCATACATATACCCCACTTGGGTACCAATTAATCCATCATCTTGTTTTTGGTTTTACAAAGCAATCGAGTTATTAATAATATTACTAAGTATGGGTGTGTTAGTTACACACGGAAAACAACGACCTTAAACCCCTCGAGCAGATCTAAGCCCCTTTGATTATCTTGCTCCTATAATCGGCCAAATAAGAGCATTAGACAACTTATCACACTCGGCCAAGACCATCTAACCCCAAAAGAATCCATATCAAACCCTCACCTTTAAACTTGATTTGGTTTCCCACCAAATCTCGAATCAGCGGTGATTCCCCTTGACAATCGACCAACCCCTAAAGAAACGGTTAAACTTTAATGATCTTGACTTAATCGAAACCAAAAAGATTGAGCGATTAATGATAATACCAATCACTTACCACAACCACTTTGCCAATCGGTTAAAAGAGTCAAAAACTCTTCTTGGTTACTTTTCAATATCAAAGACCCCCTTCCAATCGAAAGAAAAACAAGAACCCAACACGATTACCACCCTTCTAATATTAAGCCACCAAGGAACTACTAAGAGAGGAGAGTTTGGCCAAGAGGAATAGAAGGAACAAATGGAGACAAGCGGCGAGCTTTGAACAAAAGACAAGAATAAAAGATAAGTGAGAGTGGGGACTTTCGGTTTGAAAGCAAATAGGTGAAGAAAGTGTTTTGGAAGATAAGATTCGACTACCAAAGTTTCAAGAAGAAAAAAGAATGTTTGAGAAGAGAGCTTGAAGCATTGCAAATTGAACAAAGAAGAAATAGTTTCGGCACAAAGAAATGGGAAGATGAATGGAGAATTAGAAGCTTCAAATGAACCAAGGAAAAAGGAGATGAAGAGGAGGATGCTCGGCTGCAAATGAACACCAAAGATCAAAGATATTTACACGATTTTAGGAGTGTGGTATTTCGGTTTTCAAAAGCAAAAAGAATGAGAGTAAACTCTTTGAGAAAATCGGCTTGTTTGACAAAATGAGAGAACTTTGCTTACCAATTACTTTTGGTAGAAAATGCACAAGGTAGAAAGTGCATTTGAGGCACATCCCTCTTCCACACTAAGCCGTCCACTCCCCACCTCCAAACACCCAAAAATTCGGCCAATATCCTCCATTCACTCACCACCACTCCTTCAAACATGTTTGACCAAGTCTTCCTCCTAAAATCCTCATCACCCTCCATTTGAATGGGAAGACCAAGTCAAAGTAAATTCTAATTGCCTTCTACCTCTCCCCTCCATGCACCAGTCCAAAATGGGAACCAAAATGGGGACTCTGCGACTTGAACACGGATCTCTCCCCTTGTAGATGGCGCCACCTTAAGCTCCAAGTGGCACATGCCTTGCCACTTTGCCCGGCTCCTCATTTGTGCAACAAAACACCAAATAAAATACATATCCCTCGGCTCCATCGACTCCTCTCTATAAAGCCTAAAAATAAAAATTTTCCTACCTACTCGGAGCACACTCTAGCCTACAATTAAGCCCCTAAAACATAGAAATAGCAACATAGCACACCAACACATGCAATATCATGCAACAACAAAATAGCCCCAACCGGGATATTACGGTTCTACCCCTTAAAAATAATTTCGACCTCAAAATTACGATCAAAGAGTTTGCGAATCTTCTTTTTGTTTCATCATATCCTCGGGTTCCCACGTGGCATCTTCCACGCCATGATTCCGCCACGAGTACCTTAACCAAAGGCACGAGACTTCTTACGCGAGAACCTTCACATCCGATCTAGAATGCGCACGGTTCTTCTTCCAAAGTCAAATCTGGATTTACCTCGATCTCTTCCACTTTGCTACCACATGCGGCGGATCGAGCGATAACGTCGAAGCATCGAAGCGTGAAATACGTCGTGAATCGACTAAGCTCTGCGGCAACTCCGGTTGATCGCCACTTGGTCCCACTGCGTCTCAAAACCTTATACGACCCAATAAACCTCGGACTTAGCTTGCCTTTCGCCAGAACCTCAAAACCTTCTTCCATGGCGAGACCTTGAAACACTTGATCCCCACGAGAAAACTCTATGTCTCTCCGCTTAAGATCGGCATAAGACTTACTGTGCGGTCCGATGCTTCCTTCAGCGAGCTGAATCAACAACCTTGTTTTCGGTCTCGACAACCAACTCGGGTCCTAACAAGCTGGCGTTCACCTAACTCGAGTCCAACACGTGGGTGATCGACACTTCCTACCATACAACGCCTCATATGGTGCCATCTTGATGCTCGCAGTAGTAGTTGTTGTAGGCAAAAACTCGGCTAATGGTAGAAACTCTTCCCAACTACCTCTAAAATCCGGGACACAACCTCTCGGCATATCCTCTAAGATCTGAATAACTCTTTATTTGCCGTCGATTTGCGGGTGAAAGCGTCTTTGAAATCAACCGCGTGCGAGGCTGATGCAGCGCTTTCGAACCTTGGCGTAAATCTGGGATCCCTATCAGAGATGATCGATCTTGGCACACCGTGCAACCTCGCTATCTCTGAAACATACGAACCGCCAACCTCACGAGTGAGTAGTCAACTCTCACCGGAATGAAATGGTGATTTAGTCGGTCGATCACAATTACCCAAAGCTGAATCCTTCTTGCTTGGCGTAGCGGTAACCCAGGCGAAATCCATGGTTATCCTTTCCCACTTCCAGCGAGGAATCTTCACGCAGTGAAGCAACCACGGCGGCTGTGCGATGTTCGGCCTTGACTGCTGTGACATGTCGGACGCTTTACAACACACTCTGTCACTTCTTTCTTGAGACCGAGGCCACCAAAGCGCTCTGCAGATCTATACATCTTACTACCTCCGGGATGCATAGCATAAGGGCTACTATGTGCGTCTGAAGAATCCTCTGCCTCAGACTCAACATCCTTGGGCATACAAGCTTTGCCTGAAACCACTGACGCCATCACTAGACAAGTTGTAACCTTCAAACCACCACTCTGTACGCAACCTCAGCGCACTTTCGGCCACCTCGTCCTCTAGCTTGTTTCTCTGCGATCACTCCAGCAAGTGAAGCAACACCGCAACTCTGCTGCGAGAATACTCCGTCGTCATACAAACTCAAGTGGGCAAACATCGCTCTTAAGTCGAAACAACCTTACGGCTCAGCGGCGTGCGCCACCCGCGTTAGCCTTGCCGGGATGATACTCAATCGAGCAGTCGTAATCTTTAAGCAACTCAACCCCATCTGTGGCCTCAGAATTCAAATCATTACGAGTCGAGGTACTTGGACTCTTATGATCGGTGTGAACTATTGATCTCTCTCGTTACAAGTAGTGCCTCCAAATCTTCAACGCATAAGACTACTGACGCTAACTCTGGAGATCGTGCGTCGGATAGTTGACCTCATGTGGCCTCGGTACATCGAGATCGTAAGCCACAACCTTACCTTCTGCATCGACACACAACCCAACCCGTATGTGATGCATCGCGATGGGCCATTAATTCATACCACGACCTCGGGTTGAATTAAAGCAGGAGCTTACGTTAGAATCTTCTTAAGCTTGTCAATGAAACTCCTACTGCGTTTCTCGGTCCAAACAAGCGGAACCTCTTTCCTTAACAACTTGGTCATTGGTCTTTGCTTATCGAAACCCTCGACAAACCTTGGTGATATCCGGCCAAACCAGAAAACTAGAGATCTCGAAGCCAGCGACCTAGGCGGCTTCAATCCAAAAGCGCCTCAATCTCCGCGAGGATCTACTCGAATCCTCGGTAGACACTACATGACCCAAGAAAGTCACTTCTCTAAGCGAACTTCGCGCTTACTTTGAACTTAGCATGAAAGTAGCTTTCCCTCCAAATCTGCGGCGGCAACAACTCTCAAATCGCATCATGCTCTTCCTGCGTTCTTGAATACACCAAGATGTCGATCTATGAAAACCATGGCGGCCAGTCGAATCTGCTTTGAAACACTCTATTCATCATATCCATAAATCTTTGCCGGTCGTTAGTCAACCCGACGGCATTACGAGAAGTCGTGTGCCCATCGCAAGTCAGAATTATTTGTCTTGTGAATATCCAGCTTCTTTCACCTTTAGCTTGGTGATACCGGACCTCGAGTCAATCTTAGAAAATCTCTGCATTGCACCGCCGGTGATCAAACAAGTCATCTATCGGTGGCAGCGGATACTTATTTTAATCGTCGACTTATTCAAGCGGCGGTAGTAATCATGCACATCGCGTCGTACCATCTTTCTTCTTAACAAAATGCGGCGCGCAGGCGAAACGGCTTGGCTGATAAAACCTCGATCAATAACTCCACAGATCCCGAGCCGCTCCACCAATTCCTTTAGCGCCATCCTATCACGGGCAATAGACAACGCGCTGATTAGGGATAACGGATCTATCCGAACTCTACCTCACGATCTGGCGGCAAACCGGAGCTCTGAAACTCATCGGCCAAATTCATTACTGATGCGGACCTTCTCTACGGCAGAGACTCTTTAGCCTCCAAGGCATACACATGAACCACATCGCCTCGCGATACTTCACGACCATCTTCCTGCGCCTTGGGCGGATACCACATTTGATAAGTAATCTCTCCTATTACCTATCATAGCCACTTCATCACCCTCGATCGTCCAGCGAAAACCGTAAACATGTGCGCGCAATCCAACCGCCTGGTGCCAACCAGCCGGTCCATCCCAAGAATCCGTCGAACTCCCCCAAGCGGCGGTTCCATCAGATCGGCCTGAAAACACTACCCGCGCAGGTTCTAGAAGTGCGTCTCTAAGCAGACATCTACTACCCGCGAGTGACCTAAAGGGCTAGTCTACGGTCATACGCCTGAAGATATCTCGAGTCTAAGTCCATGGTCTCTACTATACTGCGGCCATGTAAAATGCGTCCGAACCCACATCAATCAAAGCGGTAAGAGAACCAAAGATCAGAAGCGTCACAGGTTATGGCGTCAGGTCGTGCGCCCTCCTCTCTCGGCGCCTTCTTTGCGCCACTAACCAGTACATGCGGCGTCGGAACTACCGCACCCACGCCCAGTGCTCCCACGGCGACGAGGATCCATTACTACTGCTGCCATTACCACGGCCTACCTGCGGTGGCGGTCCACTACTCTGAGCGAGTGCGGCCCGACTCTCGGGCCCGAATCTGGCCAACCTGCGCGGACGGTCCCTCGCGCGATGATCCAGAGAACCACCACCAAACAACCTTTTCCACCAGTCCGGCCTCCCCAATGATATCTCCCCAATGGTTTACCTGCGGCGGTCCACGACTAGCGGCGACAACCACTGCAGGCCGAGTTGACCCACTCATCTAGCCGCACCGAGGATTACGAAGCGATCGAGAAGACCAAAGCTCCTCTTATGCTTGTTCTGTCCATACCTGCCTCCGCGGACTCCTTAACACCCTCGGCTACCTTGGCGCTTCTCAACGGGACAGGCAAACTCGCGCTCTGTGAGGAGCAATCGGCGGCCTCAACTGCGTCTCTCGAGACCATCCTCGAAAGCGAACACACCTCTGCGTGTTCGATAGCCACAATACCCCTAACATCTGGCTCGGCTTCAGAACTTCGACCTCATACTCGAAGCAGGACTTACTCCTTGGACAAGCCTCGAAATACCTTTCCAGCGGGAGTCAATATAACTAGCCCCAATGTACTTCTTTTGATCGCGACCACGAAATAATCCCATATCGGATCCTCTGCGCCACCAGCATCTGACAGTGAGCCACCAGCGATATGACTCATCGTCGGAGAAGCGATGCTATGTCCGCTGACTTCTCTTGGCCCGATCAAGTCGAGTCATCCATGATCCGCTCGGTTGCCTCCGGCCAATACTGGCGATCTTTGGGAGCAACACCGAAACACCTCGAAAAAATTACGGCCCGTTTGCGGTCGCTCGAGGAGCGATTTCCTAACTCCTCATGCACCACCACCTACACGGCTACTCTTTCCAACACTCGCGGCATCGCGTGACGCTGCGTCATCGGTCACGATCTTGAAACTCACCACCTCAGGCGGTGGTGGCGATACTGTATCTCTCATTTACGACCACGACGGACCCTACGGGTTCGAAAGCGATCATCCTACCACGACCTGCGTCGCGACCCGTCCACCTCTAGCGCTCATGACTAAATTCTCTATGTATCGATTTGAGGAGTTTTATGCATGATATTTATTCCACATTTTTTAAAGCAAAGTCTTATGAATAGTAAAGCTTTGTTTCGCGAGTTCATGAGAATCTATCGGTTCCGATTTCTAAAGTAATCCACTATTGCAATCATCCGATCACATCATAAATCACAAGCAATAGTAAAAGGTACTTACAGGCGGCAGTGCAGGAGACTTCGGTGTCATGCCCTTCAAACCATTTATTTCAAACAAAACACTTAAAGCAGAGACTTTTGAAAGCATTTTGGGCCTGGGGGCCACGGTAGAAACCTTTGAACTTGGCTCACGATACCACAAAGTTGTAACACCTAAGCCGGTCAATACACCACGGCCAAGATGCGGTATATTACGGGAAAGCGTGCTTGAGAGGTTTAGGTTTTAGTTCAAAGCAGGATGTAAACACTTCACTATCTAGTGTATTTGAAGAAGAATTTGAGTAGGCTTGTTTGAAATCGGGTGGTGTATTGAAAAGAACCAAAAAAATTTGAAAGCAACCAAAGATGTGAGTTAAAACGAGTTTATTCCATTTCATTATTCAAATAGTTTCTTAGTGTTATTAAGACATTTTAACTTGGTAGAAAATCGAGTTTTGATTTGGAAATCGTTTGAGTTTCTAATGCAAATCATGGTGAGATACCAGATGGTATAGTTTAAAACACTTTGCGTTATAGTTTTAAATCATTGTCTTTCCAAATTTTAGTAAAATTTCAACCCACTTATTTTGTTAAGGCATGTTAAAGTCTATTTAAAGCATAAACATCATAAAGCATAATTTAAAGGCCTTTACAATCCAAAACAAAACCCCAAATAATAAAAAGCAAGCTAAAGTACCCAAATTATAAAAATTAAAGAGTAAAACTTTATTAAAGCGTGGCATGAGCACCCCGAGTCCATCCAGGCTCCGTAATCGCGTCTAAGTGTCACTGAAATGTCGAAGGAGGGTGAATCGAATGACTTCCGGTCACGTAAATCCAGCTCCCAGATAAAACAACATGCTAACACACATCATGCATATGCAACATGATTAATGCAACCCGATCCTAACCATCCATATCGCCTTTTCTACGGTGTGGTACCAAACCAACGGTGGTGCCAAACCAACTGGTGACCCAAAGTCACGATATCCATAAGTGTGGTGCCAAACCAGCTGGTGACCCAAAGTCACGAATAATCCAATGATGGGGCCAACCCGTGCGTGTGATACCAAATCACTAGCGACGATCCCATATCTCAAAGTGGGGCCCAACCGCGTGGTGTTAACTCACGAGGGGCGAGAGTCGCAATGAGGTGCCAAACCTGCGGTGTCCCAAAGATCGATGTGATACCAAATCCTTTGGTGGCCATGATCCTAAATCAGATGATAGGGCCAACCCATGCCGTGTGATACCAAATCACTAGCGGACGATCCCATATCTCAAAGTGGGGGCCAACCCGCGGTGGTGTTAACTCACGGGGGCGAGTGCAATGAGGTGCCAAACCTCACGGTGTCCCCGAAAGACACAAATGTGATACCAAATCGCGGTGGCCAGGAAGTCACAAAATCAAGCGTGGTACCAAACCACTGGAGGTGCCAAACCTGCACGGTGTCCCAAAGACACGGTGTCCCAAAGACACGGATATCATCATCCTCCCTCCCTCATATCACCCATCATCATGCCATACTCATGTGATCATGCATCTCTTACAAGTCATGCATATCGTACCAACATACCAAGCATTATATCTCATAGCATACATAACATAGATCATGATATTGGTATACATCGAGTGGAACTTCGTAATGCTACGGACTTACCGGATCCATTACATATACCCCCAACCAGGTACCAATTAATCCATCATCTTTGTTTTGGTTTTACAAAGCAATCGAGTTATTAATAATATTACTAAGTATGGGTGTGTTAGTTACACACACAGAAAACAACGACCTTAAACCCCACTCGAATGATCTAAGCCCCCTTGATTATCTTGCTCCTATAATCGGCGAATAAGAGCATTAGACAACTTATCACACTCGGCCAAGACCATCCAACCCCAAAAGAATCCATATCAAACCCTCACCTTTAAACTTGATTTGGTTTCCCTTCCAAATCTCGAATCAGCGGTGATTCCCTTGACAATCGGACCAACCTAAAGAAAGCGGTTAAACTTTAATGATCTTGACTTAATGAAACCAAAAGATTGAAGCGATTAATGATAATACCAATCACTTACCACAACCACTTTGCACCAATCGGTTAAAAGTGAAAACTCTTCTTGGTTACTTTCAATATCCAAAGACCCGGCTTCCAATCGAAAAGAAAAACAAGGACAACACGATTACCACCCTTCTAATATTCGGCCACCAAGGGAACTACTAAGAGAGAGGAGAGTTTCGGCCAGAGGAATAGAAGGAACAAATGGAGACAAGCGACTTGAGCTTTGAACAAAGACAAGAATAAAAGATAAGTAGAAGTGGGGACTTTCGGTTTGAAAGCAAATAGGTGAAAGAAGTGTTTTGGAAGATAAGATTCGACTACCAAAGTTTCAAGAAGAAAAAGAATGTTTGAGAAGAGAGCTTGGCTTGCACAATTGAACAAAAGAAGAAATAGTTTGACACAAAGAAATGGGAAGATGAATGGAGAATTAGGCTTCACAAATGAACCAAGAAAAAGGAGATGAAGAGGAGGATGCTCGGCTACAAATGAACACAAGATCAAGATATTTACGACGATTTTAGGAGTGTGGTATTTCGGTTTTCAAAAGCAAAAAGAATGAGAGTAAACTCTTTGAGAAAATCGACTTGTTTGACAAAATGAGAGAACTTTTGCTTACAATTACTTTTGGCCGAAAATGCACAAGGTAGAAAGTGCATTTTGGCACATCCCTCTTCCACACTAAACCATCCTCCCCACCTCCAAACACCCAAAAATTCGGCCAATATCCCTCCATTCACTCACCACCTCTCCTTCAAACATGTTTGACCAAGTCTTCCTCCTAAAATCCCTACATCACCCTCCATTTGAATGGGAAGACCAAGTCAGTAAATTCTAATTGCCTTCTACCTCTCCCTCCATGCAGTCCAAAATGGGAACCAAAATGGGGACTCTGCTGACTTGAACAGGGATCTCTCCCCCTTGTAGATGGCATACACCCTCAAGCTCAAGTGGCACATGCCTTGCCAGCCACTTTGCCAGGCTCCTCATTTGTGCAACAAACACCAAATAAAATACATATCCTCGACTCCATCAAGCTCCCCTCACATAAAGCCTAAAAATAAAAATTTTCCTACCTACTGGGGCACACTCTAGCCTACAATTAAGCCCGCAAAACATAGAAATAGCACATAGCACACCAACACATACAATATCATGCAACAACAAAATAGCCCCCCCAACCGGGGATATTACAAAATCTTCAAGTCTCTTCCTTGTTTTTTCTTTTCTTCTTCTCTTTTCTGTCGAGAGAAGCTTAGAAACTCCTCACTCAAAGTATTTTAAAAGCCAAGAACACATCAGACCTTCTCTTGTTCATACTTTAGGGATTTTCCTAAAGCCAAAATCCCTAGATCTCATCTCCTGTGATTCTTTGAATTACTTTTGTGGTGCCTACTTGTGCTTGAAAATCTGAAGAGACTTTAGTGGAGTCAATCGCATGAATCTCTAAGTTATAGAATAAAGTGTTACTTTGGGGATTTTAAGGTAAGGGATCTATTAGTTTTAACGTGTAATTTGGGATTTATTAACCTTGGTGATTGTTGAAGGGGCTAAATCTTTGTGTGTTTTTAAGGCTTTTGAGCAAGGCTTTACATTGAGGATAATAGATCCAGGATAGCAAGGACATCGACTAAGAATATTAGATTTATTGATATCGGTGTGTAGTACTTCCCCACCATCTAGATCTAATCATAAAATGCATGATCATAAGATTTATATGTTTTGATAATTGTCGACATCTCGATTTATTGATGAGAAAGCCCAAGGAGATAAAAGCGGTTCACGAGTTAGTAAAAATGTCTGTTTATATGTTATAAGTAAAATGCTTGTATGTGATTGCATGGGTTGGGTTGATGAAAAGGAGGAAGTTATACGTTATATGTGTAGCGGTTTCACGTGATCGATGTAGACTAATCACGTGAAGCGTATTATCACGAGCCGACCATTAAATGTTATCTGGGCTTTGGCCATTATATGTTATAAGGGCTTCGGCCATCATATGTGGATGAAGCGGCATGTTTGCCATCATGGTGTGTAGCGGTGTGGAGTCGATTGTAGAAATCCCCAATGGTGAGTACGGTTGAGTACGGGGGCGTGTAGCGGATGGAAACCTAGGCAAATGAGTTGGGCCTTGCATAGTATTTGTTATTTTTTTATAATGGAATTATTAATACATTTTATGGGCCTAAGGCCAAAATCTAGTGGTGCATGAGGTTGCTGCCCGAGTCTCCATGACTCACCTATTAATTAACCTTTTAGGGTGATACACAGTGCTTGAGGCCAGGGTGGAGAGGAGCATTGAGGTGGCCATTGCAAAAGACCAAGCTGGATCCGGACAAAAAGTCTCAAGTTAATACTTTATATTTTTAATTAATGGATTTTAAATCTGGAGTTTGTAATAATAAGGCTATGGGCCACTAGTTTATGTTTTGTTTATTTTGGGCTTTAATTACTTTTAGTTATTTAAATTCTTATTGAACTAATGTATCTATTTAAATTTGGGTTTTTAATTTATAAAGGCATATTTTATTTAAACTATCAACTATTAAATTTCTCTCGAATAAGAAGATAAACTTTAGAAAAGTATTTTTTGAAAATCGACATGTTCTTCCAAAATTTTCTTAGTGACATACGAGATCCGATCGTGGTGTTTGGGTCGGGTTTGAGATTGTTACATTTATTAAAGGGATTACGTAGGAATCATTATTCATTAGTCGAGGGATTACATGTAGATATTTATAATCTCTTATTTTTGGGATCGGATCTCTGTAGTTTTATTTCCTATCTTAGAGTTTCTAAATTAGAGATATAGTTTGTATAAAGATGTAAATATGTTCTATTGTATCGATATATATGAAAATGAGAGAATTGCTACTGATTTCTACAAGAAGTATTCATCATATTAAGTAAGTTTATCAAGTCTATCTTCTATTGTAGAATTACTTGCCATTGGTGAACCCTTACAGGGGGTCGGGATGGGCTCAAAATTCTTTGAGAATTTGCACTCATCATGGAGATCAAGTCTCTTGCTTGTTGGAGAGTCATGTTGACCAATGCTCCTCCACTAGCGGCGTCTACCATATTCATCTCCATGGACTTCAAGCCTTCATAAAAGTATTGGATGATAGATTGCTCGGATTATACCACGTTGTGGGCAACTTGCACACAATTTCTTAAGCCAGCTCCCAATAGTCGTAAAGGGACTCAACTTCTTTTTGCCTTATTCCAACGATCTCATGCTTCTTAGCTGTTTGCTCGAGATCTTTGGAAAGAACTTGTTGAGGGAATAAATGAGATAAATCAGCCAAGTAGTAATAGATCTAGGGGTAAATAGAATAGCCATTCCTTACTTGAGAATGCGCTGGGGAGAAAGGGAAAACTACGCAATTTAATTTGATCCTGCGGTTACCCCACGGGTTTCATGCTAAGACAAACCATATGAAATTCCTTGAGATGTTTGTGGGGATTTTCATTTTTGTAACCCACGAAAAAGTTGGCGATGGCTGGATTAAGTTTGACTTTAGTTCAAAATCGGTATCCATAGTAGGATCGCGATGCACAATGGCGATTGTTCTCTAGGAGCTTCGACCGGTTGCGGTGTTTTGAGCCATTGGTTGATGTGCTAAATTGGGTTTTCGTTAACTTACTAGTTTCAAAAGCACTTCTTGGTGAATGCGACTTCTACCTTATCACTTTCAAATGTTCGAGTGAAGGTTTTATGCAAACCTAGACTCTACCAAATCGTCGATTACGATTATTTACGGCGGTGGATTGCTTTGAGTCCCAACCACGTTGACATTTGCTTTCCTTAGATTTTGTTTCCTTGCGATTAGCTTTACATGATCTTTTCAATCTACGAGTTAAGCGCAAGAAGTATGCGGGCGAGATCGGTCATAGAAAACAAAAAATAAGATTAGTATATTGCGGTCCGACAGCGGCGCCAAAAATTTGATGCGGTCGTTGAGAGCACCAAAAATATCATATTTCACTACAAAATAATGAAAAAGAAACGATTATAGGAGAGTAGGGTAGAATCCTCGAGGGACCAGAATTATCTGAATGCTTATTTTTGAAATCACAGGCAAATCACGTGCCCATGAAAACTGCGTTCTGAAAAATATAAAAAAATAGAATTTTAAAGTTTTTAATGCAGGGAATAAAAATAAAATAAAAATATAATTAAGAAAGTCGAATTGAAATTATGAAAATTAAAAATAGTAAGTAGAGTTTGAGATAAAAGAAATTCTTATAGAGAATTCCGACCTCGGTTGTCTTGATATGCCTTGGGTTCAATCCTCGGCTTTTAAATGATCCTTCTCAAAGCTGAATAAACCGGTTATAGTGAAAAGAGGACACCTACGACCACCGGCTCAAGGATTTAGACTTCACGATTTGGTATAACACGACTCTAGCCAAAAATCGGCTCACGTGGGATCGTCTTATGCTAGATCAGCGTTTCTCAATGGCGAATCCACGCCATTTTGTCTCTTAGGCTCGCCAACCTCACCTATGATAAGTTATGACAGGTGTGTAACCTTCCCAAAACATACAAGCGGCGCCTTTGCTGCGTCGAAAGATCACTTCTTAAGGGACATGGGCGGAGCGTCGACCCCATAATGCGGAGAAAGCGATGAATACTCGTCGGGAGGCTAATGCTGATTCTAAGCCTCGAGAACCTTTTGGGGGATTTTTGACAACTTTTACGGCTAGATGGGTTTAGTGGCTCATGCTTTTGGGAAAATAAATAGACTTAATAAAAATTAGAATTTTATTGAATGGAAAATATGGAAAGAACAAAGGCTAACTTTTTGGGAGAAAATGTTCTGAGAAAAGAATGAATAAAAAGCGAGAGTCACTTCATCCCTATTTATAGTGCTAAGATAGATAGACTAGTCTACTCAAATTCCTAAAGATAATTATAAATAATCAAGAGATAAATAAAATAAATCCTAAAATTAAATAATCATAATAATTATCTTAATATTAATTATCCTAATATAATCAAAATAAAGTGCGATAGAATAAAATCTCTTCTTTTGCATTTCAACCTTGTGTCCTCCATGCTTGCACTTTTGGCACAACTTTTCCTTGTGTCGCATATTAGCCCATTTTATCTCTAAATTCACGCTTTTGGCCCTTAATTTACGCTTTTGCCTCAATTTAGTCCCTATGAGATAAAAGATCATAAATAGCTCAAATTAGCGAGGATCATACTTTCCGGAATAAATACATAAAAATCGTTATTCTAGAGTATTATCACTTGTCTTCACTGAGTTTGCGGTGAAGCGGATCAAAAATATCGATGCAGCATCCACGAGTTTCTTTGTGGGCGATTAGAATATGCGAGATCTTGTCTTTACTTGAGATTGCGATGGCGGATCGAAATACTGATGCGGCATCCACGAGTTTCGCGATGGAGCGAGGCCAGAATGCCGAGTCTTGTCTTCACGAGTTTGCGACAAAGTGGATCGAAAGATACCGATGCGGCATTCTGAGTTTGCGGTGGAGCGGTGAAGATAGCGAGATCTTGTCTTCTTTGAGTTTCTGATGAAGCGGATGAAAACATCGGAAACGGCATCCACGAGTTTTGCGATGGAAGCAGATTGAAGATGCGCGAATCTTGTCTTCCACGAGTTTGCGGCCCGAAGTGGAGCGAAGATATTAATCAGGCATCCACGAGTTTGCGGTGGAGTAAGCCAGAAGATGGCGAGATCTTGTCTTCACGAGTTTGCGTGAAGCGAACTAAAGTGCGAATCTTGTCTTCTGAAGTTGCGGTGAAAGCGGTCGAAGACATCGACGACCTCCACGAGTTTGCGGCGAACAAACTAAAGATTTGAGATCTTGTCTTCACGAAATTGTAGTGAAGCGGTCGAACACTAGCCTTGCAATCTTAGATATGATATACAAATCTTAGATATGATATGCAATCCTAGAAGATATGGTATGCAATCTTAGAAGATGTGATTTTGTAATCTTAGAGATTTAATTTGTAGATACCTTTTAATCTTAGCCAGATTGATGTAATTGATGCATGTAGTTGGTTGGAGAGCTCAACTATAAATAGAGGCCTTCCCCTTCATTGTAAAGGACTTGAATTTTGAGGTAATAAAAATTCTTGAGAGCATTCACTCAAATTTCTCTCTTTTGCGTTCTTATTTTTACGTGGCTTGTTCTTATTTTGTTCTTAGCTCATCTCAGTTTCTTTTTGAGTTGCTTAGTTCGAGTTAGATTTTGGTGGAGAATTTCGTTGAGTCCTCATAATTATTCTGGGAGTTAGGTTGACTTATGCGTTTTTAACTTTTTTTATTTATCTATTTAATTGCTTAATCATTATTTATTCATTTATTTTAATTATTTTAAACTTGTTTTCTTTTTGCTTTTCCTATTTACGTTAAATTGCTTTATCATATATATTTTATTTTTATTTGTTATATATTATCTATATATTATATATTATTTAACTTTAATCATATTATATATTATTTGAAAATTTGTATGTTGTACATCATCTAAATTATTTTATTATTAAGGCAAAATTTTCCATATATTATTTATTTAAAATATGTAGATTATCTATTTTTAAATGGTATATTATATACTTATTATAAGTTATCCCTTATACATTTTTATTCAAAGTTTTTATATTATTTATTTAAAATATATTTATTTATTTTATTATGTATATATTAACTATTTTAGATTTTGTCATATCATTTTTTTATTTATTTTTTATTATTCTATTTTAAAAAAAATTGTTATAATATCCCTTTATTGTTTTGCATATATCATTTTATCTTATATTGTTATTTTACTTTTTATATTTGATCTCATATGTAAAGTTTAAGTATTCATTTCTTAGTTTTTTTATCTTTTAGCATAGATCTTTTGAATTATTATTACTTTATATCTTTTATTTTGTTATTCACGTTCTTTTATTTGTTTATTATTCTTATGTTTGCTTTAGCATGGTCATTTTATTACTTGTATCATTTGCTATTTTATGTTATTATTTCTAAGTAATTGCCTATATTAGTATTAAATGTTATTATATCATGTAATTGTAGTATATTGCTTTAGTATTTGTGTTTTGTAATGTATTAATGATACATTTTACTCAAATCATTGTTTTAAAATATATCTCATTTAATTGCCACTTTTTATCCAAAACTTTATTTCTTAAAATAAGGCAATATTTGACATTTGGAGTTTTGAGGAGATCATGCCTTAACTACTTGGGGCTACGATTTTTCTCATTAAGTCTAAATGATCAAATATCCTTTTTTGAAATTAAAATATATGATTTTCAAATAAAAAAAACTTATCTTTGTGAATTTAAGATGTTGCGTCTAACTTATTGGATGTGATATTTTGATATTTTGAGATAGGGATTTCAAAAAAAAAAAAAAAAACAAAACAAAACAAAACAAAGGATATTTGGTGTTTTTGAAATTGAGAAAGATCGTGCTTAACTTCTTGAGATTTGACTTTTCTTTATCAAAATAATTGAATGTCTTTTTAAAAAAGGTTATAAGTTTTGAAAAATCAAAGGGTCATATTTTAAAAATCTTACCGAATTTTAGAGCATTAAGACATTAATTAATCAATTATATGTGTACCAATTTTGGGGCGTTACGAATTGCTAATCCTTCCTAGAAGTGCGTGTGCTTGACTCTCGAACCCGTTTTCTCGAATTTCACGTAGACCAAAATCATTGGTTTAATAAATCAAAATGTTTTTATTAAAATGATCAATTTCAAGGTGACCCGATCGCATATCGAAAAAAAGATTGGTGGCGACTCCATTTCGTTTTTAAAGTCGATCCCATTTTTGAAAAAAACAAATTAAAATGGTTTTCCACAATAAGCTAATTTATTGAACTTCATACATTGGTGGGCTTTTCCATATGAGTACATGAGTTGATTAAGTGTGAGAGATGGTGAAGAGTACCTTATATTTTTAGCTTTAAATGACCAGTTTTCTTTTGTGAAGTGATTGGACGAAAGGTGGTTGATGGGTAGATCGATCTATGGCACCGACAAATTTGAGGTGTTTAGAATGCAAAAAACCCAATTATCCATGCATATTATATATACATGGATTCAGCATTTGAATAATAATTAAAGGAGTACCCATAGAAAAAGAATTGTAAACATTAATGTGACAAGCAATGTTAACTCAGTCTTTGCATTTGCAAATTGCAAATAGTTTTTTTATGTACTAAATTCCTTTTCTGAATCCACAACCTCCAAAAACCTGTTTGCTATCAACTTTTACAGTTCACACTCAAAAAGCATTTAACATTTTCTTTTCTTTTTCCTATAAAGCAAAATAAAGAACAAATATATGTACTTTAAAAAACCCATTATCCACTGCATATATACATCAGCCACGCCACACCAAATCTACAATGGATTAAGTTCATATCAAAATTACCGAAATCAAACCAGTGGTGAGCGGGAGACGAATGGGCAGTGACGCTGGAGGTCACTTGTGGAGGTGGTGAGCGGCAGGGGTTTGTTTTTAGGAAGTAGGAATTGATTAGGTATTGGGAATAAGAAATAAGAAGGTATTGTGATGACAGTCAGTAACTCAGTCTACTTAAAAAATAGTTAAAAAAATTCTAATCGGGTCAGGCTTAGATTGAAAAAATTTTATTCGGAATCAATTTATTTTTAATTCAAGTTCATTTTAGTCTAAAACCTTTTCGCTGTTGGAGCAAGTTTTCACGCCGGATCATAGAACTGATGGTTGATTGCTTTGCACTTTGAAGACAAAACTAATCATTCTTCTAGCCCTCGACTTTCCGGCACCCATAGCTCAGGGTTCTGTTCTGCGGTATCATTTTAATTAGTTACCTGAAACTAAAAAGCATATGTCTTATTAACTAGATTTATCTCATCAATTTTTTTACCTAATAAAGTTTGTATAACTATGTGGTGTTGTATTATATTTAAGATATTTATAATTTATATAAATTTGGATCTATTAATTTTCTTGTATCCTCAGAAAATTAATAGCTAATATTAGCAACCTAATTCCAAGTTTGTGAAGGGGCTCAAAATATTATTTTAAACAAAATACATTCACTTACCCTTTAAGCTTGACTTATAGGTAAATGATTTTTATAAAATAGTGGGAGAGTGAAAAGCATTGGCAATTATTTGTGTGGAAAGAAAGGGAAATGGGTCCTAGAGGAAGTGAGGGTGCATTTTAACAGGCTTTGTCTATGTAACCACCCTTTTAGGTAATCAATGAAAAAGCTTTTAAAACCTATTTTAAACCCACATTTAAAGTTAAACTGGGTCCTCTTTGTGGTTGCCCAAGTCGGCTGGCCGTTCAAAGGAGGCTCTGCTACAATGGGCCTTTTCTGCCGCCACTTAACCTTGTTTCTGTCGGTGGCTCTCCCAATCATCATAGCCTAATAAATGGATTCCCAAAAGTATAAAATTATTACAAGACTTTTTATTTAATTTTAATTGTAAAACCAACACAAAAAATCAACCATGTACTCTCACAACCTTCCTAATTAAGAGCTTAGTTTGGGTGCATTTAATTTTCAAAAGTTTAATCATTCTTTTTTAAAATTATAATTATTCTTTTAAATTTATGTTAAACGTTATCAACAAAAAAAAAAAACTTAACTAATTTTTATATTCTATTATGAATATATAAATTTGTGCACCGAAAATCTATTAAATATTTAAAAGATCATGATGAAAGAAAGGAGATGCATTGCACGCATGCATTACCACAGCCCAAAAAAAACTTTACAAAAACAGCAATAATCTTTTCATGGATCAACCTACAAAATTAATAATAAAATGTTAAAGCATATGCCTTGCTTCATGTTGGGAAGAACCTTATATCAATATTTATTTAATTTCTTCAACCACCGCCCCACATCATGACCACCACTTCTTCAGTTTTGACCTGCATTTCCAACACCCACATTGCCTCTATTAATCTTCCTATTACAAAAAAACTCAAAGCAAGCTTATTACATTTATTTTATATATACATTATGGCAATGTAGGTGGGATGGATGATTCAAAACTTTTGTAGCTACATTACTCTCCATTCTTGTTTTATAAAAGAAACTAGCTGCAATTTGATTTTTTTAATAAAAATATATTATATATTACAATTCTATTTTATTCCCAATGCCCCTATACTAGAAAGTAGTGGATACATTTGTAGCTTGGGTAAAAGTATTATAGCATCTCTTATATTAGAGTCAAATTGCATTTATCTCTTTTGCTTAAAATTGGTAAATTAGTCCTTATACATTAGATCAAAGAGTAAATTGATCCTTTTGTTTAAGAATTTTCATCCATTCCCTCTTGTTAAAAGCTGGTCTTTTCAGTATATGTGAATGAATGTTGCGTGGCGTGCCATATGTAGCTGTGCCGGTTGTCTATCCAGCGACACTAGTTTTTAGCATTTGATATGGATGAATTTTAACAATAAAAGTGTTAGTTTGGTTTTTGACTCTATTGTATAAAGGCTGCATTGTCCATTTTCTAAGTAAATAGAAGCGAAAATGCGTTAAAACTCTTAGTATGGGAACATGATGATCTTTTACATCCAAGTAAGCTCTAACAATGAAAAGAAAAGTGAGAACAAGCGTTGATTTCATCCACTTAGCCAAAACTTATTCAAGTAACTTTTATACCTTAGAATTGATCAACATGCTAACGGCACAACACAGTATGTAGTCAATTTCATACCGGAATTTACATTGTGATGATCGGTGTGCACCATTCCTATAATAAATTATAATAACTATTGCTCTTTCCGTCTTGATGCCAGAATTTCAGCTGTATCAAGTACGCTGACTCATTAGACCAATTTCAATTGCGCCACAAAACACGTATGCTACCAACGATTGCATGAATAATGTTAAAAAATAGAATAAAATTATTTTTGTTAATCAAATTTAAAATTTAACTTTTAACCGAGACAAATGAACGTAGCACAAGAACAAAAGTAGCAATGTACGTAACT